>BRDA01000295.1:0-28562 GCA_036984385.1 Crenuchus spilurus | reverse complement strand
CAACATGATAAAAATCTATCAGTAGAGTGTAGACAAAGTAACATCATAATAGTAATAGTAATAATAATAATCCCCAGGCTCGTGGAACCACGTTCCTTGGGATAACATAAACAAGGCTAAAAATAATAAGAAGAAAAAGACGGAATCTTTGCTAGCACGTCTGGTTTGGCATTCCGGATCTCTGTGCTTTGAACCAGTTATCCATCATCAGGGGGGGCGATGAGTCCGCGAGCGTGAGTCGGTCTAGCCGGAAATCCCCCGCGATATCGTTTCTAAGGCAGAAAAAGAAGAATAATAAAAATCGGAACAAATACAATAGGGTTCCTTGCACCAAGGTGCTCGGACCCCTAATAATAATAATGATAATGATAATACTACAATGAAACAGATGTGAGATGACTATCTAAAAATAGTACAACCAAGAAACTCGAGGAAGAACTAAGGAAAGAACCAAAGCAAGTTAAAAAAGGAAGTACTAAAGGAAATAATAAACAAAGGGCCAACAAGGCCTCACTCTTCTCAGGATAAGTAACAGAGGGTCAGCTAGGCCTCACACTAGACAGGAAAAATCAGGGAAGCAAAATAGAATAAAAGAAACAAACTATAGGTGCAAAACAGGCTACAGATGACAAACAGGCTACATATGCCAAACAGGCTACATATGCCAAACAGGCTAAAGATGCTACATAGCCTAAAAAAGCTAACAGGCATAAGAAGCTGAACAAAGTAAAAAGGATAAAGCCAAACAAATGAACAAACCAACAGAGACAGAACCTTGAAAATGCTGAAGACTATACCAAGCAAAGAACAGCTGTTCACGCTTGGCTTAAGTAGTCCTGGAAATCAGAGCCTGAATGGGGACAGCTAGGTGGAAATGTCACATGGTGCTAAGGAGCATTAGGGGTTCTGGGAAGTGTTGCTTTGAGAAGACATGAGAGGAGATGTGACAGGTAGGAGGAGCGTGACATACTTATATTTGCTCATATTAAAAATGTATACTGCACAGAAAATAAATATTAGTGGCATTTTTGTTGCTAACTTATATCATTTGTCAATTTGATAAATCAATAAATAATATAAACAGAATGTACATGCCATGCATTACATGTAATTTCATAACAACATTGAATAATATAGCACCAGAAGAGTTGAGTTAAATACAACATAAAATAACTAACATTTTATTAAGCATGTTCTTCTCTGAGCTGTAATGACAGGAGACTATTGCTCAACTGATTATTCAGCTTCATAATGTAGAAAATTATTCATTGACTTCCATGCTTAGCAGAACAAATACAGCTGTAAAAATCTATAACTCAAATCACAAGAGGCCAAAAGAAGGTCTTACATAAAGGAACTTGATTCAGCTTTTAATAGCTCTCTAGTAGCTTGTGTCAGTGTATATGGACCAGAACAAGTGCATCATTAACTGAAACATGCTGAAAACTACAGGGATTCATCTTGATTGAGGAGAAAGTGAGAAGATTGTGAAAGCAGTGATGACTGATTGGATTAGTGTATAGCTGCCTGATCACAATTATTTCACATTAAAAATGCACCAAATGTGATCTCTGCATTGATGATGATTTGATATTTAGCATGTACACATTAAGAAATACCGATATAAACATTTAAAAATGTAAAAAATACATCAAATCAGATTAACATCCATACAAATGTTAACATTTCTACTTATGTCCAAATGTTTGACACCTTTTGTAATAAATGTATTGCTACTTTAAGTTGACACAGAGGTACAAATGCAGCTTCTCTAGTTCCTGTAGAGAAGTACTACAAATAGGATAAGACTAAATATGAACCTATTGACACCATGTTTAATGCCAGACATGGGCAAGAGGGATATAAAGTCCCCCAGCAATGTTCCTTAAAATGCTGTTGGTCTTCCTCATGCCACCAAAACATGTCCACAAACAGGTGCCTGCCTAACTTCAACTTCATGGTTGGGGATGGGGCCCCGCGATGAGACTAGGGATAAAGCCACAAAGGACATTCATTTTACCTGACTTTTTTCACTTTTCACAGTACATGATCTGCATGGGCGGAGCATCGGTGCAGGCACTGCCACTGAAAGTGCCCTGGGGTGTGTGGCATCAGGATGTTTTAAATCTTGTTCCAGCACATCCCACAGATGCTTGATCAGTATAGGTTACTGACAGCATGTACTAAACACTGCTGACTGGGAGCAAAACACAAGCATTGCCACTCTGACCCAGTCATTGTGCCAGCTAAGTGCATCCATCACATTTGCATCCATCCCTCCAGCATCCAACACATTGTCTATGTGAATCGAGTGTACAATTACTGTGTAACATACCCAAGAACTTCAGATGTGTGTCACTGTTACCAGATAAACAATGTTATTCACTTGATTGGTATTAATGTGGTCAACAGCACGACCGAGATTCAAACTTGCGATCCTCTGAGCCACTCTCATATATCCAAAAATGGTAACTTTACACAAGAAAGAAAACATGTACATTAGTTTTAATGTAAGTCGAAGGAACCAGATGTCTTTCCAAATCATTTTGAGTTATTTCTGATGTCAGAATTTGTGACAATCTGAAAATGTACAAAAATGGACATACCAGTGCAAACAGTGTATCACCAAAATTCAATCCATTTTAACTTAGTAAATGAAACTTTTGCTGAGTTGTTGACAATGATGCTGATGTTCATCCTAAGCAGAGAAAAGAATTACATTCCTATTTGTGGAAGGCCTCTGAGAGTTTGCGCTGGTTTGTATTATCAAAGTTAAATAGGCTGTGTGGGTGTATGTGACTGTGTACACAGCGTGTGTGTCTTTATTTTCCCCTTGGTGACTGCTAATGCTAATAAGCTGTGTGTATGTTGTAATCAGGTGTACGGTTTGTGCCTGAGCTAATGGCAGTGCCACCGTTTACACTCGAGTGATAAACAGCAGACAGAGACTCAAGCCAAGCAGAGGAGGCTAAATGATCTCCTGCATTTAGGCCCGGATCCAATTTCCAAATGAACAGTTCCTTTACGAGGGAAAGGAGCGCAGATTATACTCATCCTTAAAATGTTTTCCAGCGCCAATTAAAATGGCCACAGTTATTGATCATGTTGATTTTAGGCGGAGGGGCATTTGCATAATCTATTAAAAATGAATGATTCATGAGGCGGTGGGTGCCAGAAGAGCCGGGGATTGTTGGCGAAGTGTGAATACTTTTCCAGATAGGAATCTTTTGTGTCCCCTGCTCGTGGCATTAAGCCTTTATGTTACCTTCGCAATGACATCGGAGGGATTTAACTTACTGTGCACATCATCAAAATTCAGAGGCAAAAATTCAAGCCTACACTGCAAAAGATGATAACTTAGCAAGTAAAATAATCTTAAATCTAGTCTAAATGTCTAATGTTTCTCATTTTGAGAATGTTGTGCTTATTATAAGATACCCTTACTTAAAATCTGACATTTTTTATTCATTTTAAGTAATTTGTAAGTAAACTTTAAGTAACTTTATTAAGCAAAATGTTCTCACGATACTGGCAGATGATTCTGCTTCTTTTAAGACAAAACCTCCAAGCAGAAGTATCTGCCAATATAGTGACAATTTTATATAATACATTTACTTAAAACAATTAAAAATGTCTATATATAACTAATGTATAAATATAATGTCTATATTATAACTACGTAAATTTATTAAGTAAAATTCTCACCATATTGGCAGATAATCATTGTTTAAAGCATGCAAAATAACTAATACTGGCTATTTTAGAGAGATTATTTTACTTAATAAAATTAGTCAAAGTGACCTTTACTGTCATTCAGACTATAAAACAAGGAGTGTACAGCTGAACAAAATTGTGCTTCTCTAGACTCCAATGTGAAAATAATATTAGACACATTTTAGACTATACATACAGTAGTAAGCATGAAATATTTAGACATAAACTATCAATGGAATTTGGAATACAGTATTAAAAATATGCAAATGTGTATATCAAAATTTTACATTGAACATATTACACATTGTAACATGGATGTAAATCTTATGCTATTACAAAGTCATAAAAGTGACAGTGCATAACAGTAATTTTGTGCAACAATAGCTGCATTTGAAAATATGTTTGTGTTTGTTAGTGATGTGTTTTAAACAGTCTGTGTGTGTTCAGCAGATCTGATTGCCCAGCACTTTGTGTGTGTGTGTGTGTGTAATAATGGGAATTCAAAAGTCTGATAGTTTGGGGGTATAAGTTCTTGCACCACAAACTGAAGTAGCGTTTGCCAGAGGGGAGAGGGTAGAATCCTGAACAGTCGATAGGCAGGGTGAGTGGGGTCCTTGGTTATCCTGCTGGCTCTGCCTAGGCAGCGGGAAGAGTGCAGCTCCTGTATGGATGTGAACGATGACATTCCCTGCTGTTCTCACAAACCTCTGGAGGGACTTCGTCACTGAGGCAGTGCAGCTGCCATACCAGAGTGGGAGGCTGCTGGTGAGGATGGACTCTATGGCACCTCTGTAGACAGTCTTGAGGATAGGAGGGGAAAGCTTTCCTCTCCTCATCCTTCTCAGAAAGTGAAGGTGCTGCTGTGCGATTATCACTAGAGAAGTAATGTTTGCTGACCAGGTCAAGTCATCTGTGAGATGAACCCCCAGAAACTTGGTGCTTTTTACAGACTCTTCAGCATTGCCATGGACTGTGTGTGCAGCTCTCCTCCTAAAGTCAACAGTGATCTCTTTTGTTTTGTTGACATTCAGTAACAGGTTGTTATTGTGACAACCAGTGATGGTATAGTTACTTTTGTTTTAATGTGTGAGTCTAATTCCTTTTGCACAGAGTCTAAGGCTGTGGAAGACCGTAGCCAGCGTTTTCATTTGATAACATCAGAGTGTGTCTTGTTTGGACAGTAATAAAGAGACCGTTTTATGAGATATTGAATCTGTATTGGCTTTTCTTTCTGTTTCATTATGATATAAAATAGTAAAGCATCATGACTTAGGTGAGATACTTTAATCTGATTACTGGATTGGAAATAATAACGCATTAGATTACTCGTTACTGAAAAAAATGGTCAAATCAGAGTAACGCGTTACTGCCATCACTGGTGACAATAGACAGTGAGTTGGTTGACTTCCTCTCTGAAGGCTGATTCATCATTGTTGGTGATGAGGCTCACCACTGTTGTGTTGTCTGTGAACCTGATGACGTGGTTTAAGCTGTACTTGGTACAACAGTCATGGGACATCAGGATGAACAACAGAGGGCTCAGAACACAGCCCTGGGAAACACCAGTGTTCATGATAGAGGACTTTTTTCCAGTAGTCGTCCAGTGGATGCTGGTGATTTCTTATTCAGTGGTATGATGGTGGTGGACCTGAAACCCCAGGGAACAATGGATTGGCACAGGGAGGTGTTGTAAATGAGTACATGCGTCAGTTGGTCAGCACATTCTCTCAGGATGAACCCTGATATGTTGTCAGGAACAGCAGCTTTTCATGAGTTGTCCTTGTGTAGAGTCCTCTGGACATCAGGGTCTAGACTGAGTACTTAATCATCCAAGCGAACAGTGGCTTTTGTTATTTCAGTACTGTTTGCTTCTTCAAACTGGCTGAAGTATATGTTGAGAATGTTGAGGAAGTTGATGTTGTCGTTGGTGGGTGGGGAGGAGGACCTGTAATCTGTAATGATCTGGATGCCTTGTTACAAGCTCCTGGGGTCCAGTAAAGTGACTCTGGATTTTCTGACCATAAGCCTGCTCTCATGCCTTGGTGCAGATTGGCTCTAGCTGATCTAAGGCAGCATCATGTACACCTCTCTGGTGAACCAGGGATTCTGGTTGGCTCATGTGGTGATTTTCATGATGACAGTCACATCGTCCACACACTTGCTTATGAATCCCATCACAGACTGAGGATATTCCCCCAGACTGATGTGTTGGTTCACAGTGGCAGCCTCTCTGAACATATTCCAGTCTGTGTTCTCAAAACAGTCTAAAAATGCTGACACTGCCCCTTCTGGCCAGGTATGAACCTGATTCACAGCTGGTTTGCATCTGCTTAGCAGTGATCTTGGCATTAGGATAACAGAGATTATCTGATCTGCCAATGTGGGGGTGTTGAACAGCCTTGAAATCCTTGATGTTACTGTAGAGGCAATCTAGAATGTGCTCTCCCCTGGTTGAAAAATCCACATGATGGTAATAATGTGGTAACACTGTCCTCAGGTGGGCCTGATTGAAGTCCCCAGCAATGATGTGAACACAGTCTGGGTTGGTATTTGCATCACGCTGATGAATTGGTAAAGTATAGATAGTGCATCTTTCTTGTTGGTAGTGGGAGGGATGTAAACAGCTGTTATGCTAATGGTAATGAATTCTCTTGGCATGTAAAATGGCCTACATTTTAGTGTCAAGAACTTGATATCATGTGAGCTGTGGTTCGAGACAATGTTTGTGATTGTGCACCCTCTCGACGAGATTTGCCGCTGAGAGCCTGAATCCTGTCCACACAGAACCCTGTTAGCCCCTCGATGCCAATCCCTCGGTTATGTTGGGATTTTACCACATCTCAGTAAAAACAAAGGCACTACAATCTCTCACTTTGCATTATGTGGTTAAGTACAGTCTCAGATAGTCCATTTGTCTTTCCTGTGAGCGAACATTGGACAGCAGAATAGATGGAAGCGCCGCTCTGTGTGGATTAGCCTTTATCCTATCACTGATTCCCACCTGTGTGCCATGCTTGCGTGTCCTCACGCACCACTTACACTTACATTGCTTCCTGCAGTGGTCTGTGATGGAAGGTGGGACCACTATATGAAGGCCTCTGAGACTCGCTGGTGTAGAATCCCCAGCTCTCTGAGTATTTTGAGCTCCAAAACTGGCAAAACATTGGACATGTTACTGGATGAACTGGTTGCACGTTTAAACTCAAGTCAAGTATGTTAGATTTAATTGAAGTTAGTCATAAGTTTACAACACTGTCAAAATGAGAAAGTTTAAATATTTAGACTGAAGATGATTTCACTTGCTAAGATATATTTTTTGCAGTGAAGTAACTGTTCATTTGCTAAATTTAACTATTTGGAACCTAAGTCAACATAAAAAGGGATGGTCCAAATTTTTGTATATGACTAGATTTATTATGTATACTGTAGTATACTGTACATATGCCTTAAGCATCTAAATATGTTACACATTTATTTTGACAATAACTTTAACTTCTATGAAACCATACATATCAGTAAAATAAGTTCCAATAAGCACATACAGTAGAAACTAAAAATAAATAATTGTTTTGAAAAAGTAGCTGATATAGCTTGCAGAGTTATTCCAGATGTTTTCACATCTGTTTAGAAAGGGTTAAAACAACACATTGGCATTACATAAACTGATATTTATTTTATATTTATATGTGTTTATTCTAATATTAGTGCTTCTGTGACCTATAATCTAACTTCATATAGTTGTTTAAAACTGTACTAGTGCATCTCAAAAAATTTAATATGATGAAAACTTTTGTATAATTTAAATTAAACATTTTATATTCATTACATGTAATGTGATATATTTCAAACCTATTATTTCAATTATAATGTCATAGCTCAAATCCAGTGTCTCAAATTATTAGAATGTTATTTGGAGTTAATAAATAAATTACTATTCAATCAATATCACATGAAATGGCTTAACATAAGTCGCTTTACATGTAATGAATATAAAATATATAACTGTTGAATTAAATTAGGAACACAAACGAAGTTCATGATATTCTAATTTTGGACATGCGCTAATATAAACTGTAATGTTAAGATGAGACAATATAGGGCATTAAGGATTTACATTTTATTATAACTTCAACCATTCATTTTGCAATGATCTACAGCTCTGTTTGTTATTCTGTCCAAACTTTGGAGCACTAGTTCTGCATTTATAATCACATCGTTCTTCAGAATCTGTTTTACTGCAGGCGTCCATAGAAGTGCTTTACTAGGAAGCTGCAACTGAGCATAATTCACTACTGATTGATTATATATGGGGTTTAAAAAGTGGATGATAGGAGGCTGCGTGCCACACTCAACCAAAATGAAGTCATAAAGATAACACGGTTCAGTGCTAGTGTAAAACTTCACATTCTTTGAAGATTTATTTCTCCATACATCCAGTCATTACTTACCGAGGAGAAGCTAGTCATTAGTAACAGAAAGACAAAAGATGATGTTGAGAATTGTAAAAGCATTTCTGATTACAAAATGTAACGTGTGTTCAGGGACGATGAGAACTGAGCACTTTCTCTCCTAATAAAGCACCTGTCTCTCTGCTGACCCGGGGCACACACGCTAAGGCTCAAAAATTAATGCTTATTTCGTCTTCACAAAAGCAAACTAACCTTTGAGCACACATTTGATAATGAATGACTTTGACCACGCAGCCAGGGAATTAAGGCAATTTGGCTTTCCAAACATCCTTTGCTTAGGCGTAATTAATTAGGGTGCAGGAGCTTTTGGCTGCTGATAAATTACTCCATCCTGAATTCAGAAGATCCATGTGCTGTGTCATTGCAAACATGAAAGTGTCCGTGTCATGGGAAACTGAATACATCAGAAGGAAAAAACAGGGGTTCTCATAGCCTAATTAGACTATTATTATAATAATAATTATTATTATTATTAACAATAACAACACAGTTTTCTCTCAAAGATTGTCCACAAATGTGGGGTCTATCTGTTATTTGTGTCTAACTTTATGGCTATTCAGACGTCTTGAGCTCCAGGATAATGTTTCATAAATATGTTTATTTCAATTAATCAAAATTGTACCATCTGCAGTTATAAAATTCATTCTTCAATACACCAGACCTTTTTATGCTGCCGTGCCATCCACTTTGAACTCTATATATGCAACTTCCTTGCAATTTTTTTGATCATTTATTTAATTTTGCTCCAAATTATCTATATTAATCAAGCGTCTGTCATAAATCCAAACCTGGAATCACTATGCCTTTTGAAGATCATCTGGACTATGTACAGTATCTACATGGAGGTCCTTATATTTGTATGAATGACTAATATACAATGACTAATATACAATATATAATTATAATGTTTGGAGATGGACTAGTAAATGCTTTTGTTTTATGTGGCACTGTATGCAAATGTGTTGATGTAACCATTTCCAAACCTTCATCTGTTTTTATCTGTTAAATGTTAGCTATAAATAAACATAAAATGAGCCAATTCTAGATTCCTAGTTGGAATATTTACCAATGACTGACTGTCTGTGTTTGAGATTTCTGGCCTTTTCTTGGTGTTAAGGAAAAAATAAACTTTTATTAGATTTGAAAAACAGAGCACAACAGGAAAAATAAAGCAGAAAGAAAAAAAATGCATCAGCCAAAGCTGCTTCTTCACAGAGCTCTCTGTAGAATAGTCTCTATGGTCAGTGATTGCCATAATGGTTGCTGGCCTGCTCATTAAAGTTGCACTGGTGACCGACTTTCCCCTCATCGCCCACCACCTCTCTCTCGCCCCTTTCTCTCTCTATCTAACAATGCCGTTAAGGGGCCCCTGGCTGGCCGCTCCGGCAGGGCTGGGGGCTACACGTGGCTGCCCGGGACAGCCAAGCGTCAGTCCCAATTACTGCTCTGAATGCAGAGCTCCTCTGTGGGCTGTGGAAGAAATGACTGTCCGGCTGGGACAGTGTGGGCCAGTACAGTCTCGCCCCGCATCTGCTCTCGTCTCTGAGTCATAGATGGGACAGGACCCAGCGTTTAGAGGTGTCTGATTATAGTAGAAATTAGAAGCCCTCACTCAGGCAGAACCAGCGGGCCAAGGCTTTGTGTTTCACGTGACTTTGATTAAGTACAAGCTTGTAACTGTGACACTTTTACTTTTGCAAGTTTTACTCTGAAAACATATTTACTTTATATTAATACATTCATTTCTGTGAGTTTCATGTAAATAAAAACATTATCTCAATATCAGCCATTAAAACTGTTCTTTCTGTAAACCTGGTAGCATCGGACAAAGAACCTTTTGTGGCACCTGTATTACGAGTGTATATGTGAAATGGGGTGGCACAGTAGCTTGGTGCTTAGCACATTCGCCTCTCAGCACTGAGGGTTTGAGTTCAAGTCACCATCTGGGTGGAGTTTCCATGTGTTCCCTGTGTCTGTGTGGGTTTTCTCCCACAGTCCAAAAACATGGAGGTCAGGTGAACTGGGTACTCTTTGGTCAGGTGAATTGCATTTGTATGTGTGTGTGTGTGTGTGTGTGTGTGTGTGTGTGTGTGTGTGTGTGTACCTAGTGATGGATTGGCACCCTGTTGTAGGTTAGAATAGTCTGTAATGCCTTGCCCTATGCCCACTGAGGGGGTAGGAAGCTAACCATGACCCCGATCAGGATTAATTGGATAATATAATAGATGGGTGGATATTAGTCATTTATCAGTTTCTGACATAATGTGAAAATGCCTGTTGCTCTTTAAATTGTTTGTAAATTTCATGATGACTGAATTAAAAGAAATGACTCAAAAATACATAGAAAAACATCTTGTCTAGTCCTTGTAGAGAAATACTGCTAATAGAATAGGACTCTCTGGAGCAAATAAACATGAACCTACTGGCACCATGTCTGACGCCAGGTGGGCTAAAGGGGTATAAAGCCCCCCAGCACTGTGCTGTGTTCTCTGCTACATCCAGAACTTTTGGCATGAGTTGAGAATGAGGTGGTGCTGGCAATCATCCAACATCCTGACCTCACTAACACTCTTATCGCTGAATGCAATCAAATCCTCACAGCAATGCTCCAGAATCTAGTAGAAAGCTTCCCTGGACAGCAGAGACAAAAGCAGGATAAACTCTTACCCATAATTTCAAAAGAAACAATAATGAGCAGGTGTTCCAATACTCTTCTCCAAAGCTCAATGCTGCACTACACGAGGAACTAAAAACAGTGATGTTTCAACATCTTAACATTTAAAGTGAAGTATTTTGTCAGACTTTAATGAAACATATTCTGTGTTTAGGTAGAGAACTGGCCAACACAACCCTACCTGGCTATCCACCTCATGTGCCCCCTACAGGGCAGGGCAGCTACCCAACATCCACCTTGGCTGGAATGGTTCCTGGTGAGTTACCACAAACCACTGCTGTTATAAATGATATAGATCTAGCAGAGTTCTTCAGACAAATGTTATACAAGTGCCCACTTTTGATTTTCTAAAGAACATTTCAATGTATTTGTAAATCAAATGTGCAAGTGTGTGATTAGGTTTGAGTAAAAATTTCCAAAATATATAAAGGTTACATTTCAGTTTATTAAAATAAAAGACTTTTGTGTAAATGAGTCCATAATATCAATGCAAAATTGTTTAATTTGAATTCACTGCTTTTGTGAGGTTCTGAGAATCAAAAATATTTAGAGAAAACCATTTGATCATTGAACAGCAGTTTAGCTCCACCCATTTCCTTTAGCAGGTATAAGGAATGGCTCAGGGCTGTTTTTTTTAATGAGGCTGAATACAGGGCATCCAATCAGAACAGAGCACATTTACACATGTATATCTTAAAGTCCCAGTATTATATATATATACTGTATATATGCTCTGTTGAATTCAAAGGGATAAGCTGAGGATTAAAAATAGTTTGATAATAATAAAATTAAAATACAAGTAAAAAAGTAAAAAGGATTTATCCTTGAACTGTACATCCTTCAAATCCAAAAAACATGCATCACTTTCTGTCCCAGAAATCTATTTTCAAGTCACTGATGCAGTATTTCTAGCTTCATGAAGCATTAAAACTGTAATGGTCTCCAATATAGTCAAATTATGTTCTGCCTCTTGCTCTATGTTAAAAAAAGGCTCAAATCTACATCTATAGCTTTCCTGTAGGCTTTCCTCACCTCCAGCCCCTCCAGAAAGAAATGAAAGCCAAGAGAGCCATTCTTCACCTTCTTCATATAAAACCCACTCTTTATAGTGTCATAAAAATGAACGGGTGTTATCCCAACACAACAGCCCACTCCTACAGTCTAACTGACTTCCTGTACAATGAAATTCCACTGAAAGAAAGACAAACCAGGGGAAGTTAAAAGAGCACAAGAGCAAGTTGTTACCAGGGAGCTTATACTGAGAGAGAGAGAGAGAGAGAGAGAGAGAGAGAGAGAGAGAGCAACATCAACAGCAGAGGAGCACTGCATTGATTTTAACATGAGATTACTGTTCACCAGAGAGCAGCAAAATCAGGGCAAATTTCCAGCCGGCAGAATAAAGAGACTATCGGTCCTGTCTGTGAATCCCTCGATGATTCTAAATGTACAGCATTTCTTCATGATAAAGCACATAGGCTGTTATAGTAATGCTCTTTTCTGTCTCTTATTACAGGGAGCGAATTTTCAGGGAATCCCTACAGTCACCCACAATACACAACATACAACGAGGCATGGCGCTTCAGCAACCCGGCCTTACTAAGTGAGTATTACTGTCAATATTCAAATCAGAGCTTACAAATCAATCAAGAGAAAGAATCAGTTTAATGTAAATCCATTGTAATATATCCAGTATCCAAACTCCAACAAAATAAAACCAGTGCAGGGGGATATGTATATGTCACTGTACAACTACAGACATTGAGCATTCTTTAACCCTTGTGTAGCCTTCTTGTGTTGTTCATAGTGTTAAAAATGACCCACCTTCACTAAACCCACAATATAAAGTAGCTTAAACCCCCAAATCTATCTTGCATGAGGAAACAATTTGTCATTCATTACAAACTTTGAATATCTGGGCCTTTTCTCTTTAACAGTGCAGAAAGATTGTATTTAATCAGCAAACACCACTTGTTTTTATTACAACACACCTATCATAGCTGTTTTTTTATTATAATATTATTATTGTTGTTGTTAATAAAGATTTTATAAGAAAGTAGCATAAATGTTCAGAAAGTAGTTCTGAACCATCAACTTTCAAGTAAAAAAAATAATGGGGGTTTTACTCAACTGTTAAACATGGTGGTGGATGACGTTTGTACATAAAGATTTTATTTGTCATGGATTACAATCTTTGTGAATATCTGGCTTTTCAATTTGAAAAGTGCAGAAAAACTTATTATTATTATTATTATTATTAAATCTGATTAAACCTTTTGCAAATGTGGATTGCACACAACAGAATTTGACCTCTGCATTTAACCCATCTGTGCAGTGAAACACACACACTAGTGAAAACACTAGGCTGTGAACATGTGCTAGAAGCAGTGGGCAGCCCTATCCATAGCTCCCGGGAGCAGTTGTGAGTTAGGTGCTTTGCTCAAGGGCACTTCAGTCATGACCTGCCTGGGGATCAAACCGGTGACCTTCTGGTCACAAGAAGACCATGGCTGCCTCTATTTATTACTCATATTATTGATTATTATACTATTATTATATATAATTAATATTATTAGCATTATTATATATTATTATTGATAAATATTATTCATGGTGTAAAGACTATTTTTAATACAAAAGGAGCAGAAATGTGCAGAAAGTTGAGAAAAACAATTTACATGGTTTTCTCAGCTGTTAAATATGGTGGTGGTTGATTTAGGACCATTAAGACAACACAAGGGTTGGTTAACACTTAGGCTGAAGGTATGTGTATGGCTTATTGAAATGGTACGTTCCTCTCTCATTAACTTCCAGGTTCCCCTTATTATTATAGTGCATCCCGAGCCTCTGCCCCACCAGCTGCTGCCGCTGCCTACGACCGCCACTAGTTACCACGGAAACCAAACCAGACACCACGCCCGTGGCCTCGGACTTCATATTGTGCCAGTGTGAGTGGCGCAGTGGATTGGAAACAGGCCACCTTCTGTACGTCACATGATGAGGAACACGCCAACCAGGACGCCAGACGGCTAACCCACATTCAGCCATTCAAATCCGAGAGGCCAACTGTTACAGTGGGTGCACACATCTCAAAGACTCCATTAATAAATCTTCTGAGAATTAATACGAAAGGAGGGGGGAAGATGATGCCGGACACAACTTTTGAGAACAAGTCAATGGCTTTGGCTTTCCATTTTTTCATACATCAGGTTTTGTCTTTGTGGATGAAAACAGTCCTTTTTTTCTCCATGACTGTCACATGGCAGTATGTTTCTGCTCATTTTCTTTATCTCCCCCTCTATGTCTATTTATCTGTCTTTCTGTATTGCGCTCTCTCCCTCTCTCTCTCTAAACTGTGCAATGCAAGATAACTCAGTGTGCAAAACTGCTACAAGCCATCTGATGACTACTAGCACATCTCCTCTGTGAAAAAACAATCAGACGTCAATAGAGAAGAGAAAGAGACCCCAAGAACCCCTCTGTCCAAGAATTCCTAAATATATATATTCTTAAATTAATTTTTACATTTTTAAATGTTCTGAAAGCTTAATCTTAAATGATGATGCAGTATGCATGATTTATTTTTGTTAGTTATATGTTTGTTGTCTGAATTCTCTGGAGATGAGAGAACAGTCGTTATCATTTCTCATCTTATTTTTGCACTACAGATAATTCAAAACATCAGATATACTGATAGAGGAAAAATTCACATTCCTGTGATTCCTTATGATGACAAATTAAGGGATCCAGTCAGCATTCAGCCCTCACTTGCTGAAAATTGAGGTGGTAGTAAACAGACACACACTAGCAGATATCTAGTAGTGCATCTCCAGAAATTTGAATATGTTGAAAAAGTTAATTAATGTTTATAATTTAATTCAAAAAGTTAAACAGTCATATCTTATATTCATTACAGATAAAATGATGCCATTCAAACTTGTTTGTTTGTTTGTTTGTTTGTTTTAATATTGATAATATTGATACTGTTTGAATAGTAAAGTACTGATTTCTATGAGCTATAATTAATATAAAATATTTAATGTAATATATATATATATATATATATATATATATATATATATATTACATATTATATAGATATATATATTATCATTGCGATATTCAACATTTCTGAGATGCACTAGTATATTATAATGATAGTCTTGGCTGCCTGTGCCATAACTTTGAATGCTACCAACTAATTTTAAAAAGATGCGTCTATGAATATGCACTCAAGAATAATCTGATCTGTTCATATGAGCTCAGATATACTGAACTTTCCAGTGGCTATTGTAGAAATGGAGCCTTAAGGAGAACCATAACATTCTACTGATCCAACATAGCACCTAATACTAATGTGTTTACAGGATTTCCCTTCCTAAAGGTTTTTAATATCAGTTTAATGATTGATATCACTGAAGCTACAGAACATGCATTCCTGAATTCATTAGCAGCCAAAATTGGCTCCAAGCTTATAATACAGTTCATGAGTCCTGCTATTTAGTCAGAACCAGTCAGATTAAAGGTAACACTGCTTTAAGTGCAATTTTGTCAGCCACAGCCCATTCAAATAAACACAAAGCGAAAAACTATTTGATCAATAAAACAGACCGTACTTTTATCACACTTGCCAAAGATTTTTGTTTGATATTTTATTTACAGTTTATTCTATTCTAATGACAGTATTATGGTAAAACCATCTTTTTTATGTACCTATGCAGAGTAAAAAACTGTCGTCCATATAGAACTACTGAAAGATTTTTAGGATCTTCTGTTCATTATTTAAGTTATTTTTTGTTATTTTCATAAAGGGTTCTTGCTTTATTATATGATTGTGTGAAATATTTCCCCCTTCTGTAAATATAGTCATGTAAAAAGGATAACAGCAATGCCAAGCTCCCCTATCGTACATATTGGTCTCATTTATCAGTTTTGGTACTAACATATTTAGGAGAAAAATAACTACAAGACAACCATCCTGCTGTACTGTGTCCCAAAAAAGGATTATTATAATTTGGCTGTGCTCACTAAAATAAGGGTTTAATCCATTCACACTGGTTCTTATCTTTTGTTAGGAAGTCTCTATGCATATCTGAGGGAAATGTTGTCTTTAAAAATGCTTCCCAACCAATATTTCTATTAAAATTTAATTGTTATTGGAATAAAAACTTGAATAGTCAAAATGGAAAAAAAACAGAATGATTTCAATGTATGTCAATGTAACAAATTTTATATATAGACACATACTAGTGTGTCTCCAAAAATTACATTATCGGTAAAACATTTGTGGTCATGGCTTTAATTAAAAAGATAAATTGTCATTTTATATTCAATGCTTGTAAAGTGACATATTTCAAACATTTTTGTTTTAATGTTGATAATGTTGATACTCAAACTCCAAATGAAATATTCTAATAATGAGCAATTCTGGGTTTCTGATTTCCATGAGCTATAAGCCAAACTGATCAGTATTAAAGCACAAATGCTTGAAATATGTAACTTTATGTGCAGCATATATAAAATGACAGTTTACCTTTTAATTAAATTAAGAACACAAATGATTTTTTTCTTGATATTCAGATTTTTTGAAAATGCATTAATATACACATGCAGTCACATGCTAAATCTTGTGCACCACTGGTTAGACTACAATTTTTTTTTTCATTTATTGCTAAGTTAATCAATCTTCTACAGAGAACAAACTAAAAGTAACAATATGTTCCAATGTGTTAAATTTTGAAAATAGATAGAAATTCTGCATTACAATGTGCTGATAGTATTTAAATGAGCTTATTTTCAGTTAGAAAATCAACACAATTTGTCAATTTGACCAGTGGTGGACTTACAAGGTTATGTTTGAACAGAGATTATGGAAGCAATTTGTTAAACATTTTTTCCATTTTTTATTTTTTTTATTTTGTTTTGACAATATCACTTCACACAGGTTTTTGACCACAATGCACAGCTATGTGCTGACCCTTTTTGAACTGACACACTGTCTGAAACCCACTTCAAGGTACCAGTAAAATGCATTGACTGAAACAAAAGGACCTAACTTTCCAACTTTGAAGGAAACATCTTTAATGTGAACTTCATCTGGGATCTGACTGCTCAACTAACTTTCAGTGTTCCTGAATGAATCCTACATTATCATTTTGTCAATAACTTATTACTAAAGACATAACAGACACTTCAGACTGTAAATGAAGACTGTGAGCTAAGGGATGTCTTAATTGTGAAGAGATGTCAGTTTATGACAAAGCTGTATGACTTCAATCATTGTTTAAATATGAGTCTGAATTTTTGTGCACATGAGAAATAAATTTTATATGTCAAATCAGAATTTTCAGTTTGAACAACTAATTTGTGAATGAAGCACACCAAACATCAACAGCACCAAAATATTAAATAAAATGAAAGAATTACAGTGGGGGAAAAAAGTATTTTTTCAGCCACTGATTGTGCAAGTTCTCCTACTTAGAAAGATGAGAGAGGTCTGTAATTTTCATCATAGGTATACTTCAACTATGAGAGACAAATGAGAAAAAAAATCCAGGAAATCACATTGTAGGATTTTGAAAGAATTTATTTGTAAATTATGGTGGAAAATAAGGATTTGGTCAATAACAAAAGTTCAACTCAATATTTTGTAACATGGCAATGACAGAGGTTAAAAGTCTTCACCAAGTTTGCACACACTGTAGCTAGTATTTTGGCTCATTCCTCCATGCAAATCTCCTCTACAGCAGTGATGATTTGGGGCTGTTGCTGGGCAACACACACTTTCAGCTCCCTCCACAAATTGTCTAGGCCACTCCAGGACCTTAACAGAGCCACTCCTTCACTGCCCGAGCAGTGTATTTGGGATAATTTTCATGCTCGAAGGCCCAGCCATGTTTCATGTTCAATGCTCTTACAGATGGAAGGAAGTTTTGGCTTACAATCTCACGATACATGGCCCCGTTCATTCTTCCCTCAACACGGATCAGTCGTGTTGTCCTCTTTGCAGAAAAACAGCCCCAAAGAATGATGTTTCCTCCCCCATGCTTAACAGTAGGTATGGTGTTCTTGGGATGCAACTCAGCATTCTTTTTCCTCCAAACATGGTGAGTAGATTTGAGTACCAAAAAGCTCTATTTTGATCTCATCTGACCACATGACCTTCTCCCATGCCTCCTTTGGTCATTGGCGAACTTGAAATGGGCCTGGGCATGTGCTGGCATGAGAAGGGGGACCTTGAATGCCCTGCATGATTTTGAACCATGATGGCATAGTGTGTTACCAATGGTTCTCTTTGAGACTGTGATCCCAGCTCTCTTCAGGTCATTGATCAAGTCCTCCTGTATAGTTCGGGGCTGACTCCTGACCTTTCTCAGAATCATCCTTACCCCATGAAGTGAGATTTTGCATGGAGCCCCATACCGTCATCTTGTGTTTCTTCCAGTTTCTAATAACAGTTGTTGCCTTCTCACCAAGCTGCTTGCCTATTGTCCTGTAGCCCATCCCACCCTTGTGCAGGTCTAAAATTTTGTCCCTGTTGTCCTTAGAAAGCTCTCTGGAGTGTGATTGATTGAGCGTGTGGACAGTTGCCTTTTATAGACATAAGTTCAAACAGGTGCAATTAATACAAGTAATTAGTGCAGAATAGGAGGGCTTCTTAAAGAAGAACTAACAGGTCTGTAAAAGCCAGAATTCTCACTGGTTATTTATTGAGCAAATACTTATTTTCCACCATAATTTACAAATAATTTTTTTTTAAATCCTACAATCTACACGAGCACCATCAGTCTCCCTCTCATTAGCGGCCAGCCTACACGAGTGTCGTCGTCGTCTTGTTTATTTAAAAAAAAAAACCATATAAACACATTATTTAGCATATTAAAGTATACTGTATATTGGCCGGCTGACATGGATTAATCAGTTATACATGTATTCTTATGGGGAAAATGCATCCAGCTAATGAGCATTCCAGTTAACGAGCTCAGCTCCTGCATGGATTAAACTCATAAGTAGGGTTACCACTGTACTTGGTAATTTATTTATTGAGGAAAATGATCCAATATGACATATTTGTGAGTGGCAAAAGTATGTGAACCTCTAAGCTCAGCAGTTAATTTGAAGGTGAAATTAGAGTCATGTGTTTTCAATCAATGGGATGACAATCAGGTGTGAGTGGCACCCTGTTTTATTTAAAGAACAGGGATTTTATCAAAGTCTGCTCTTCACAACACATGTTTTTGAAAGTGTATGGAAAAGTTACAAAACCATCTCTAAAGGAGAACACCCTTGCTCTCCAAAAAGAACATTGCTGCTCATCTGCAGTTTACTAAAGATCATGTGGACAAGCCAGAAGGCTATGGGAAGAATGTTTTATGGACAGATAAGACCAAAAAATAAACATCAGAACCTTATCCCATCTGTGAAACATGGTGGTGGTAGTATCATGGTTTGGGCCTGTTTTGCTACATCTGTGCAAGGATGGCTTGTCAGCATTGATGGAACAATTAATTCTGAATTAAATCAGAGAATTCTAAAGGAAAATGTCAGGACATTTGTCCATGAACTGAATCTCAAAAGAAGGTGGTTCATGCAGCAAGACAATGACCCAAAGCACACAAGTCATTCTACCAAAGAATGGTTAAACAACAGTTACCAGAAATGTGTAGTTGTAGTTAATTATGTAGTTATTATAAGTCACACCAGACACTAAAAGCAATGGTTCACATACTTCTGCCACTCATGAATGTAATTTTCCTCATGACCAAATATAATATTTTTGTCTCATTTGTTTAACTGGGTTCTCAACATCTACTTTTAGGACTTTTTAGAATTTTAGGAAAATTCTAAAAGGCTCACAAACTTTCAAGCACCACTGTATTTTACTTAAAATCTGACATATCAGACTTGTTTTAAGTAACTTTAATAAGTAAAATGATTTATATTGGCAGATGATTTATAGATGAAAAATTATCTGCCAAAAATAGTAATATAATTGTTTAATAGTTACTTATATCTGTAAAATGTCCCGTTATATGTTAACATATTCACAAATACAAGCTCACAAAATTCTTAATATGAGAAATAGACAATTTGATATTTAACATTTCACTTGCTGAGATATAATATTTTGCATCATGCTCACTTTGACTTCAGTAAATTCTTGGCGAAAAAGATTGTAAATGTTTTTTTGACAAAGAGAAATTAATAGTTTAAATACTTATGCATATCCAAAATGTAGAATATCTTAGTTAATTTGTGTTCAAAATGTAATTCAAAAAGTTTTTTTATTGAAAGTCAAAATAATTGACTTTTTGGATTTCTGTCTTACTCATCAACATTAAAACAATAAAAAAGTATTGAAATGTCACAATATGTGTAATTAATAATATAACACTTGGTTTACTTTTTGGAATTAAATTATAAACAACAATGAAATTTTCCACATTATTCACATTTTTGGAAGCAGTGTATAAATTGTTAGCAATTTATAGTAAAATTGTTAGTACACTTGTTAGCAATATCCATATGCAGGTCATCACTTTTTGTCTACTACATCACTCATAAATGCCAAAGCATTCTGACCACGAATGAAATTCCCATTTATTGCACCTACATTTCAAATCACCTTCAGAGCCATTTATAAAATCCCTGTTGACAAACCATTTGTGGGCCTGAGTGAGGCCTTCCCTTGGGGCTATATAAACAGCTTAGCGCTTAATGCAACAAATTCTATTCACCCAGTCCAAAATGTAATTAGGAAATTTAAAGCTAAGCAAATGAACTTCTTTAAGGGAGGGAGAGAAAGAGCGAAGGCAAGTGCAGCGAGGGCAAGAGGAAGAACGCCAAAGAATGTTTTCTTCATGATCTGGATCACTGAGCACATAAAGTGTTTAACCTCTCCATGCATTGGAAAGCAGAAATATTATTTCTAGAGATGGGGCCAAATTCAATTAGCGCAACTGAACAAAAAAAAGAGCCATTTATGCAGGAAACCTCACACAGGAAGCTATTTCCGCTCTTTAGAAATGTTTTTTTTACCCTCTTAATCCTTCCAGCTTCTTGGAGAACTCTTTTATGCGCCGTTATTGATCATGAATAGAGCTAGGATGGCTAGATTAACATTGTAAGATTGCTCATGGATTTCCATTGTGTGAAGGAAATGATGCAAGACGTCCTTGTGCTCTCTCTGCTTGAATTAGTCCACTCGCCCTGGTGGAGACTATTTTCATCTCTGCAATTGCAACCTCACCCTTTTTTCCATTAGCTGAACTTCTTAAGGGCTAGAAAACAAAGTCCCGCCATTCAAAGAAATACAACAAGTGCTATTAGCTGTGAATGAAAGCTAGAGGGGACTAATTAAGCTGACCTCATTTGCTAGAGGATGAGACTGGAGTTAACTGACCTCTACTGTATTTCATTCATTGTTGAAAATATCAGGATTCTTCAGAGACGGTTTATCTGAGGATACTTTATTTGGACAGCCCGAACTATATTATCAAAATAATCATATTAATATCTAATTATATGCAGTGTTAGGCTAAGGACATATTAATTTGAATTTAATAAATATTTAACTGAATATGAGTTAAAGCAATGTATCTACAACATCTATTTTGCGCTGTTATTTTGGGATTTCTAACTTCTAGAGTTAGACTACAGTTAGGAGCATGTACTAGTTCATTTCCAAAAATGAGAAAATCATTTTAAAAAATATTTTTTATTCATAATTGTACTCAAAAAGGTAAACCGTCATGTTATTTTATATTCATTACACATAAAGCGACATATTTGACTTTATTTACTTTTGTCAAGCCTTTTCATAAATTATAAATCACACTAATCAATGTTATTAATTACAATTAATTAATGTATAATTAAAGTGGAATACATGTATTTTAAATATTTTTTTGTAATGTTGCTACTGTTTGAATAGTAACTGTTTGAATTTACTCAAACTCATTGAAATATTCTAATAATCTGAAATTCTGGATTTCTGATTTTCATGAGCTATAAGTCAAAATGATCAACATTAAAAAGGATTAAAATATATCACTTTGCATGTTAGGAATATAAAATATATGATAGGATGACCTATTTTAATGAATTTGTTTTTCACAATATTCAAATGTGTTGATATGGGACTGTAGAGTAGAATAAGTAAAATTCAACAACACATCAGGAAAAAGCATATTTAATGTGTCAAATTTTGCACAGGCTATATATTATGCTTTATTTAAATCCAAAATGTAAAGAGTAAGTGTACACTAATATGTGCAGAAGTTCAAATGTCAAACATTTGCACTTTTTGATTGTGGTGTTATATTATACACGAGTTGGAGATGAAAAACTTGGCATTTAAGTCAATTTATAGTCAAAAAAAAAAAAAAAAACTACATTCAATGTTATTAGCAACAACAGTGTATACAACATGTTCGTAAAATCACCTTGTTGAGTTTCTACAATAAAGCAAGTATTGATGTAAAATCATGCTGTGATTGGAATAGTGTATCAGGGGGACATCTGTAATCTGTAATGAAATATTTTAAATGTCTCCTGCTACTCCTACATCTGGACATCCTACATGAGTGAGTTCTGGAGTGTTGTATTTTCCTTATTCTTATTGTTATCCTGATGACCACACTATTATATTCTGTTATCCTTTTGAATATAAACAACTACTGTATGTATGATATTTAACAGTATATAAGATCAGATGTGTAAGGAGCTCACAGTGGTACAGTGACTTGTACTTGTAGCTGTGATTATAATCAGCATCACTTTTACCATCTATTTCAGTTTCTTTTTCTCCACATAAAGCTGAAGAGTCTGAACACCAAGTAGACCAAGTCCATCCAGACTAAAACCAAGAAGAAGTGTTTATTCACTTAGAAAAACACTGAAAACAAACTCTAATAATACAATAAGATGTGATTTTTGGTATGTTTTTTAATTTTTTTTTTTTTTTTTAGATTTTTAAAGATCTCCCATCAGTCCAGTATATTTCGTCATTCAATACTTTGTTGGATAAATTAATACTTCATTTCGTTATATTAAGTGTGACTAAATATGGCGGCCAAAAATCTTTTATGAAATGTATTTTATTTCTATATGACATCTGATTGGAAAATCATGGATTTGCATCTGGACAGGACTAAAATGATCAGATGAGTGTATCTCAAAGGGTCAGGAGAAACACACAGACATGGTGGTCCAGATGTAATTAAAAACACAGAGGAGCTCCTGTAAAAGAGAAAATAACCACAGGACCCTCATGTACTTTTAATCCAATTCAAACAGGGCATTAAAAGTCTGACACGGTATCACAAAGCATAGTGTATTTTCTACAATACAGATAGAGTATTTTCTTACTATAGCTCTTTAAATCACATATTTAGACATATATTTCAATTGTCCTAAATTGAAACTTGATTTTCTCACTTTAAAAACTTTGGAGCTGTTCTCACTCCCTTTCTGTCCACACAGTGTTAGCCTCGGACTCATCCTCTATCATTTTTCTCTGCCTGTTGTTTGTTTCATGGCTTCCCCGTGAAGCTTTACGGCCGGATGTTCCGTCAGCTTCGAACTGTCGTCTATGTTTGTCATTCAGGCCTTGTTAGTGAGAGAGGGGGAAGAAAAGGAAAAAAAACCCACCTGATTTCTTCCTTCCCTCTGCCGAGAATTCCCTGTGGTAAAATTATTCCATTTAGAGGCAAAGTTTTTTTTGTCACTCCACTGTCTAAATTGGCATATCTGGCTCTTTCACAGAAACCAGTAAACTGTGAACCTGGATGCAGCTGCCAATCAAGCGCAGTGTTTCTTCAGCATGCCAGATGACATCCGGAGCAGGGGAGGGGGAAAAAGGAAAAGAAAGAAAGAAAAACAGACACAGATTGAGACGGGTAAGCTGATTGGCTTTCATAAGAAAGGAATTACAAAAAAGCACCTGTCACTGTCAGGACCCCTCAATATTATAAATACAAACAAACTCCTACCCAAACAAATGCACTGTAAGCATGGAAACTTCCATAAAAGGTGCACACGTACTCAAACACAAAGAACACACACTATGGGATCCTGTCCAAAAGTCTGTGGACACCCCATCTAATGAATGAATTCAGCTGCACCCATTGCTGACACAGATGTACTAATGCACAGAGCTTGTCTACTCCCTGTAGAGAAATGCTGCCAATAGATTAAGACTAAACATGAACCTACTGGCACCATGTCTAATGCCAGGTGGGCTATAGAGGTATAAAGCCACCCAGAATTGAGCTCCATCCAGTACTTTTGGGATCTATTGTGGAAGAGGTGGTGGTGGTGATCATCCAACATCCTCACAGCAATGCTCCAAAATCTAGAAGAAAGCCTTTCCTGGACAGTAGAGATAACTACTATGCTTGAAAAAATAATGAATGACCAGTGTCCCAATAATTTTGTCCCAATGCTTTTCCATATATTATCTATAACGGTAACTGCAGCTCTGACTCAATTACTGGAGAAATGATAAATATATTTGCATGCTTGATCCTGAACCTTAAACCTGACAAGGGAAAGTCTGATAGAGCACAGAGTCTAAAACCTCATCATACTACAAAGCCATCGGATTTCTCCAGCCCATCACACTGTGAATGAGCATTTAACAACCTTCTATCTGCTCCTTGTTTAAAGAAAGGCAGTTGTTATGGCATAACTAGAGTTTGTCCCATCAGTTCATCTTCACCACTAATCCCCGCCGTGGTCTCATTTGTTTCAGCATCGTGCTGGAAATGGAGGAATCAGCAGCACATTTCACGTCTTCATATCAGGAAGAGCTCTGTGACATTACCCCAACAGCAAATCTATCTGCTGCTTTATGTTCTGCATCTAATTGGATTTGGCAATAAATTACGGCAGCCCCGGAGATCCGTCACATCCCGCCTGGGTCCGGGGTGGCAGCCGGGCTGCCCAGCTTGTTATGATTCTTGAGCAGCAATTATGGGTGATTTTTGACCAGAGCCAACAGGGCTGTGCAGAAGATACAGTGTGTATACTCCTAATGGCCCAACATTGATGGACTGAATATAATAAATACATGGCTGCAGAGGAGGTGAGAGAACATTAAGAGCTTTTGTATGCAATTAACATAAAAAAATCACAATATAGATATTCCAGTTAATACTAGAGACATCATTTGGAGCATTTCATTATAAGTACAGGAGTACAGGGAGGTTCATAAGCACAGGCTACAACTTAACTGAGTGAAGTAACATTACAGAAAAATAAACAAGTTGATTGCTTAAATGTGCCCTAACGTGCCCACACATGTCAGAAAAAAAATATTTCACTAAAATGCATTAATGTTAAGATAGATAGATAGATAGATAGATAGATAGATAGATAGATAGATAGATAGATAGATAGATAGATAGATAGATGAGAAAGAGAGACTGTCAGTGAAAGAGATAGAGAGGGAGAAAAAACTGAAACAGAGACAGAGTGAGAGAGTTAGAGAAAGAGAAAGAAAGAGAAACAGAAAGACAAAATAAGAGAGTGAAAGAGAGACAGAGAGATAGAAAACCTGGCACACAGACAGACAGACACAGATAATCAGACAAAGAAAGAGAGAGAAAGACAATGAGAAAGAGAGACAGAGAGGGAGAAAGAAAGAAACAAAGACAGAATGAGAGAGAGAGAGAGAGAGAGAGAGAGAGAGAGATTTGATTTTAAAAACAGCACGTTTATTCAACCATTAGCAATGTAACTCAATTTTACATTCTTGCAGGCATTGTAAGGCTTTACAGACACACCCTCAATTCCAAGGGCTGGCAAGGCCAGTTCCCCTTCCACCACACTACATAAGATATTATTATGACACCATTCCATTTCAAAAATCTCAAAGGTATTTATAAGCTTGTGAAAACCAAAGTCAAATCGGATTCTGGACTCTACAAGGGCAGAGAACAATGTCAAGATTTCTTGACCTGACCTGTTCTCCATTCTATTTTTTTTTTTTTGGAATTATACAGTTTCGCCTGGCCAATTAAAAAGTTTAACTTCCACTTAGTTCACTCTTTATGACTGTAGCTGGCCCCAAATATAAAAATCACAGGATTAAAATCAACCTCACCCCTCTGAAATATAAATTTAAGTGTATCAAAAAGGAGTTTGAGCCTCTGACATTCCAAAAAACAATGAAAAACCATCTCTCGTAAACTTCAAAAAGCACACAAAGCACTGGACCCTGGATTAGTAATTGAAACAAAAGTATTAACAGCCAGTACACCATGCAGAATTCCTCACTGAAGATCTCCTGAAGATCACCCTTTGTCAGCAGAGGTTTGTACAGCACCCTCCATTCTGGTTGTTTGTCAACACCCACATGTAGCTTGTCTCTCCACACTGCATCAGACTTACCATTGAGAGCTGACTTATTAAGAACTTTCATACAACATTTATACAAAACCTATACGAGAGAGAGAGAGAGAGAGAGAGAGATCAGGGTTTTGGCCCCTCTTGCTTCCTCACTTCTGTAAATAATGGACACTAATAACTATTGTCTGATACATGATACAATTAAAGGCTGATGTTTAGTGTTAATGTGATTATATCATGTAGTCTGATCAGCATTCAGTGTGTCTTAACAGACCAATCAAACACAGCCTGCCAGACAAGCTGTGATTATTACAAAATAAAACCTGATTAGAGAGAGATAGAGATAGAGATAGAGGTAGAGATAGAGAGATAGCGATAGAGAGAGAGAGAGAGAGAGAGAGAGAGAGAGAGAGAGAGAGAGATCAGTGAAAATATTGAAAAAATTACAGTACAAAAAATTTAGAAAGTGAAAATACAAAGAGAGGGGAACAGAGATGCAGAAATGGTATACTGGACTCTTCCCCTATGTACCCCTCTCTCTTTCAAGATGCCCCTCCCCCACCCCATCACTGTCAGGGTAAACTCATGATGAATTGCCCTGTCAACAGAATTCATTCAGGGACCAATTAATCCAGCAGAAATGAACTAGAGCCATCAGACACTGAAAAACTCAGCACAGACCAGAAATAGTGTTTTTTATGGAGAGAGAGAGAGAGAGAGAGAGAGAGAGAGAGAGAGAGAGAAGCAGAAAGTGAGGGGCAAAGAGGTAGAGAGACAAAACAGAGAGAGAGAGAGACAGAGAGGCAGAGAGATAGAGGCAGAAAGAGAAAGAGAGGGGCAAGAGGTAGAGAGAGAGAGGCAAAAAGAGAAAAGAAAGAAAGAAAGAAAGAAAGAAAGAAAGAAAGAAAAACAAAGAAAGAAAAACAAAAAAGAAAGGAGACAAAGGGGAAAAATAGAAGAATAGCGAGGGGGTACAGTGAGATAGAGAATAGGCAGAGAGACAGAGAAAGAAAAAGCAGAGAGGTGGTTGGGAGGGAGAGAACGAGTGAGAGAAATTGTGAAAACAAAAGTGCTCCAGAGAAGTGCCTGTGTCTAGGGACTGCAGTGAAAGTTAGCCTGACAGGAATTGGTCATTTAATGCTTTGGTGCTCTGAAGACAGGTCCTGTCATAGCGGCCAGTACTGCAGAAATCCCCTGGTAGTCCGTTTATTAATTATACTGAAGAGTGAGGGGGCATCCCACTGTCTAACTCCAATCCCTGTCAACCCCATCTGCTGTCATTTCCCCTCTATAAACACTTCCTTTAGCACCGCTCACCGGCTAATAGAACAGAACCCAGACACATCCACTGCAAATAAATGCAGTTTTTCAAAAGCTTGCCAGGTCCTTCATCTGAAGCGTGAGCTTCATGAGCCTCAGGAGAGCGGAGCCCGATCGTTTGACCTCATACCTACCACATATGTGATGACACAGGAAATATATCATCTTTAAAGCCCTGGTAGTAAAAACTAGTGATAGTTTTATATATTAGATATACATCAAAATGCATTCTCATATCTCATTAATAGTAACATTGCAAGAAAAAGATGTGTCAGTTTAATTCTGGACCATTTCTATTTATCATGTCAAAAGTTTTGAAATACCCTGATATATTCTTGTATGTAAATTGTAAATACATTTTTGAATAATCTAAAACACCAGAATGATTACAGTATCTCACAAAAATGAGTACATTCCTCACATTTCTGCAAATATTTGATTTTTTACTGTATTTTCATGGGACAACACTAGAAGTGTCAAGTCAAATCAAATGTATTTCTATAGCGTTTTTCCAACTGATGCCACAAAGCAGGTTTACAGAGTAAAGCCTACCATACACCTAACCACTTTGAAAAGAATCTGAAAAGACTTTTAACAGACTAAAGTCTGACACCATCTCACATCTACAGACTTTTTAGTCACAGTCTAGTCGCAGTCCTAAGATTTTGGAAAGACTGTGGATCTTGCAGGGTCACTAATTTAAAAACAACACACAATAAGACAACAACATGGTGCAAAAGAAAAATATAGTAACATGCATTACAGATACAGTGCTATCAGAGCTCTAAATACTGTCAACATATGATTCACATCCAGTGTTGGGAACGTTACTTTAATTAGTTATAGTTACTCACTACTTGTTCAAAAAAGTAACTTAGTTAGTAACTGAATTACTCTATAATAAAAGTAACTCGTTACCAGGGAAAGTAACTATTTGCATTGCAGTTAAAAAAAAGTTATATGTCAAAGAATAAGGATTTTTTGAAAAAGCAGTTTTCACAGTCAGTTGAAATGAGTAGATCAGAAAGGTGTTTGTA
>BRDA01000294.1:0-15107 GCA_036984385.1 Crenuchus spilurus | reverse complement strand
ATTATAGAGTAATTCAGTTACTAACTAAGTTACTTTTTTGAACAAGTAGTGAGTAACTAACTAATTACTTTTTTAAAGTAACGTTCCCAACACTGACGGTTAGAAGTTTATTCCTAACATGAGTGTAATGTTTGGACAACAAAAGGCTCTGTTGAGGGTCTGGCTGTGCTTTTTCAGTGCTTAAAAACAGAAGGTTCAGGCTGAAACAGTGACCATATTGAGCCATTCGGTCTCTTAATGAGGCCTGGACTGTCCAGCTCTGTTAGAAAGACATTGTGCTTCAGCATGTAAACACAGAGCAGACTCTTTACTCAAAACACAGCCTCTGTGTTCTCGAGGCACACTGAGCAGCCAGGCTTTAACTCATCCAATAAACAAAGAAGATCAGACTGGTCATTTGTACTTGAAATCAGGGCCCCTGGGAGACCAGAAAGATCCAAATTCCAGTTTGGCTTGACCAAAATTATTACCTTTTGCTGCATTGTTTTTGTGATGTGTTTATTAGACACCTCAAACTTATAGGACAACTGACTGTCATTTTATTAGAAACACCTACCATATATGATTGTGATAGAAGTGCTTATTGTGTCTTTGCTGCCCTCTGGTGTCTGTATAAGGATGTTCACTCAGTATGAGTAACACGTAGATCTGTATTTTTATTTGATCAGATGAAGATTAGAATATATTTAAATCTAATTCCAGGGATTACAGTCAGTGTTGTGACATTATTAGAAAACTGAATGTAATGTGAATTTGTGGTGTTTTCTCAGACCTACAGTTGGAGAAAACAGACCAGTTCTGTGAGAAGGAAATCTGTACACCTGTGAGTAGATATTCATTATTAACTGACTGAATGAGAAATTTTGACTAATTCAGTATCCAGAATAAATTATTCAGTATCCACTATGAATTATTCATTATCCACTATGAGTTTTTCATTATCCACTATGTATTATACAGTATCCACTATGAGTTACTCAGTATCCACTATGAGTTACTCAGTATCCACTATGAGTTACTCAGTATCCACTATGAGTTACTCAGTATCCACTATGAGTTACTCAGTATCCGCTATGAGTTACTCAGTATCCACTATGAGTTACTCAGTATCCACTATGAGTTACTCAGTATCCGCTATGAGTTATTCAATATTCGCTATGAGTTACTCAGTATCCGCTATGAGTTATTCAGTATTCAATATGAGTTATTCAGTATCCACGATGAGTTATTCAATATGAGTTACTCAGTATCCACTATGAGTTATTCACTATTCAATATGAGTTACTCACTATTCAATATGAGTTACTCAGTATCCACTATGAGTTATTCACTATTCAATATGAGTTATTCAGTATTCAATATGAGTTATTCAGTATCCACGATGAGTTATTCAATATGAGTTACTCAGTATCCACGATGAGTTATTCACTATTCAATATGAGTTATTCACTATTCAATATGAGTTACTCACTATCCGCTATGAGTTATTCACTATTCAATATGAGTTACTCAGTATCCGCTATGAGTTATTCACTATTCAATATGAGTTACTCAGTATCCACTGAGTTACTCAGTATCCACTGAGTTATTCAATATGAGTTACTCAGTATCCACTATGAGTTATTCACTATTCAATGAGTTACTCACTATCAGCTATGAGTTATTCACTATTCAATATGAGTTACTCAGTATCCGCTATGAGTTATTCACTATTCAATATGAGTTACTCAGTATCCGCTATGAGTTATTCAGTATTCAATATGAGTTACTCAGTATCCACTATGAGTTACTCAGTATCCACTATGAGTTATTCAATATGAGTTACTCAGTATCCACTATGAGTTATTCACTATTCAATATGAGTTACTCACTATCCGCTATGAGTTATTCACTATTCAATATGAGTTACTCAGTATCCACTATGAGTTACTCAGTATCCACTATGAGTTACTCAGTATCCACTATGAGTTACTCAGTATCCACTATGAGTTATTCAGTATCCACTATGAGTTATTCACTATTCAATACGAGTTACTCAGTATCCACTATGAGTTATTCAGTATCCACTATGAGTTATTCACTATTCAATATGAGTTACTCAGTATCCACTATGAGTTACTCAGTATCCACTATGAGTTATTCACTATTCAATACGAGTTACTCAGTATCCGCTATGAGTTACTCAGTATCCGCTATGAGTTACTCAGTATCCGCTATGAGTTACTCAGTATCCGCTATGAGTTATTCACTATTCAATATGAATTATTCAGAATCAGTATATTATTCTCTATATATTAAGAAGTGTTTAGTATTTTCAGTGATTTGTAAGTTCTGTATTTGAGTTTAATGGATTATATAAATGTAAAAATAACTCCCTAATTATTCCCTTCTTTAAAGCTCAGGATTAATTAGCTTGCTCTGAGGTACAACCAAAATGGTCAAAGAAAACATTTTTAATGTTTGTCTACTGCCAAATTACAGTCCATACAGGCCTTAGTGGGGCTGAAGCTTTAAGCCACTTTACTGTTTACTGGTCAGCGCTCAGCAGATGTTGTTGAGCAGCTCGTTAGTGCAGAGCGGTGCAGTGATTGGCAGAGAAACATAATCATATCCTTAAAGAAGATTAACACTGGACAGGACTATTATAATCTGTACAAGGACACCGAGAGTGAGCACAGGACTGATAATGAACTGGGTCAGACACGGATACGCTTTAGGTAGACAACGTTCTTTATGAGGACCATTCTTAAAACAATAATACATAATAAAAGTCCATAAAATATGATAAAATTATATTATAAACACAGTATAAAATACATGATACATGTCCAGTTAAATTTGGACTTGTACCTTTTAATTTTGTTATACAACATTTTCAAATATTTTATATCTGACTTTTTCTCTGCACTATAATACAGAACCTGTAGAATATGGAACTGTAAAGAACCTTTTGTAAATGGTTCCATATAGCACCACTGTTGTTACAAGCTGGGCACTGTAGACTTTAAAAAACCATAAACAGATTCTTCCTCACCACACAGGAAACTGTTTCAGTCAAACAAATGGTTCTTCAACGTAGCATGGTTCTATATGCACAGATGAGCCACAACATTAAGACCACTCTCAGATTAGGTTGATTAAGGTCAGATGACTGGGGAACTTCTCTGAAACAGGCTTTATGTTTTATTGATATATACAGAAGAACCATGGAGAACTGTGTATGTGTGTGTGTTACAGACTGAAGGCTTGTGTAAGCCTCTGATTGGCTGTGAGAAGGTCTCTCCAGGCCTCGACTCCATCCCTCTCAGTGAAATGGACAAAGCAGCTGTACTGACCCTCATCAGAGAGGAGGTAAAGAGTCAAATCAGTAATGGGGGAGTTACTCAGGAGTTACACATTACATCTATAATTACATCTCTTAAATTGTAATGGGATTACTTTACACATTACTTCTTGCCATAGAGTCTCAATGCTCATTAATTATGAATCTGTGTTGATATACAGCCTGTAGCACTTTAGCCCCGCCCATTCAGCTTAAAGAAGTTAAGCCCCAACCATTCAGTTTACAGCAGATTAGCTCCACCCATTCAGCCCACAGCAGTTTAACTCCACCCATTCAGCCCACAACAGTATAGTCCTGCCCATTCAATTTACATCAGTTTAACTCCACAAAATCAGCCTCTTTATAGCCTCATGAGCCTCATGGACTGATTTTATCTTAAAAAAGTGTAAATAATGTTTTGTAGTGATGAATAAGTTCATCTCTGTCTGTGTGGTGAATGTACTTACAGCTGAGTTTGTCTCCACAGATCATTACTAAAGAGATTGAGGCAAATGAGTGGAAGCGGAAGTATGAAGAGTGTAGAACTGAAGTGATAGATATGAGGTATAGTGAAAACTACAGCTCCCATAATGCAGCTCTTCCCAAAGTATTTTTTCTCAAGTGTAAATAACAGAGCTTCTGTTTTTTGATAGGAAAATAGTGGCCGAATATGAGAAGACAGTTGCACAGATGATTGGTGAGTTCATTTCAAATATAGGCCATTACCCATTCTGTCTATAGCAGTTTAGCTCCGCCCATTCAACCTATAGCAGTTTAGCTCCGCCCATTCAGTCTATAGCAGTTTAGCTCCACCCATTCTGCCTATAGCAGTTTAGCTTCGCCCATTCAGCCTATAGCAGTTTAGCTCCACCCATTCAGTCTACAGCAGTTTAGCTTTGCCCATTCAGTCTACAAGCAGTTTAGCTTCGCCCATTCAGCCTATAGCAGTTTAGCTTCGCCCATTCAGCCTATAGCAGTTTAGCTTCGCCCATTCAGTCTACAAGCAGTTTAGCTTTGCCCATTCAGCCTATAGCAGTTTAGCTCCACCCATTCAGCCTATAGCAGTTTAGCTTCGCCCATTCAGCCTACAGCATTTTAACTCCACTTATTCAGCCTATAGCAGTTTAGCTTCGCCCATTCAGTCTACAAGCAGTTTAGCTTCGCCCATTCAGCCTATAGCAGTTTAGCTCCACCCATTCAGCCTATAGCAGTTTAGCTTCGCTCATTCTGCCTACAGCATTTTAACTCCACTTATTCAGCCTATAGCAGTTTAGTTCTATCTATTCAATCTGCAGATGTTTAGTCCAAATGTAGACTGTTATTAGTATTATTTTGGAAGTAACCATGACCCTGACCAGGATAACGTGGATAAAATCATGTATGGTGGGATGTTAGCAGTACTTTGCAGATTTGGTGCTTTAAAGCATCCGTTTCTCCTGCAGAAGATGAGCAGAGAAAGAATATGGGCTCCCAGAAGAGCGTCCAACAAGTGACCATGGAGAGAGACCAGGCCCTGGCTGACCTCAACTCAGTCGAGCGCTCACTTTCTGACCTTTTCAGACGCTATGAGAACATGAAGACCGTACTGGAGGGGTTTAAGAAGGTCAGTTATTCATTTTCTAAAATAAAATAAGTCCAAGTGGTCTGTAAATGAAAAACAAGCTTCAGAAAATAGCCCCGTTTTATTCACTCAGCTTTCTGTAGTTTAGTCCCAGTCCTTCAACCTACTGTAGTTTAGTCCCAGTCCTTCAGCCTATGGAGTTTAGTCCCAGTCCTTCAGCCTGTGGAGTTTAGTCCCAGTCCTTCAGCCTGTGGAGTTTAGTCCCAGTCCTTCAACCTACTGTAGTTTAGTCCCAGTCCTTCAACCTACTGTAGTTTAGTCCCACTCACTCACCCTACTGTAGTTTAGTCCCACTCCTTCAACTTACTGTAGTTTAGTCCCACTCGTTCAACCTATTGTAGGTCAGTCCCACTCCTTCAACCTACTGTAGTTCAGCCCCACTCCTTCAACCTACTGTAGTTTAGTCCGACTCCTTCACCTTACTGTAGTCTAGTCCCACTCCTTCAGCCTACTGTAGTTTAGTCCCGATCCTTCAGCCTACTGTAGTTTAGTCCCAATCCTTCAACCTACTGTAGTTTAGTCCCACTTCTTCAGCCCACTGTAGTTTAGTCCCACTCCTTCAGCCTACTGTAGTTTAGTCCCACTCACTCACCCTACTGTAGTTTAGTCCCACTCCTTCAACTTAGTGTAGTTTAGTCCCACTCGTTCAACCTACTGTAGTTTAGTCCCACTCACTCAGCCTTCTGCAGTTTAGCCCCAGTCCTTCACCCTACTGTAGTTTAGTCCCACTCACTCAGCCTACTGTAGTTTAGTCCCAGTCCTTCAACCTACTGTAGTTTGTTCCCACTCCTTCAACCTACTGTAGTTTGTTCCCACTCACTCAGCCTACTGCAGTTTAGTCCTACTCACTCAGCCTACTGCAGTTTAGTCCCACTCACTCAGCCTACTGTAGTTTAGTCCCAATCCTTCAACCTACTGTAGTTTAGTCCCAGTCCTTCAACCTACTGTAGTTTAGTCCCACTCACTCACCCTACTGTAGTTTAGTCCCACTCCTTCAACTTACTGTAGTTTAGTCCCACTCGTTCAACCTATTGTAGGTCAGTCCCACTCCTTCAACCTACTGTAGTTCAGCCCCACTCCTTCAACCTACTGTAGTTTAGTCCGACTCCTTCACCTTACTGTAGTCTAGTCCCACTCCTTCAGCCTACTGTAGTTTAGTCCCAATCCTTCAGCCTACTGTAGTTTAGTCCCAATCCTTCAACCTACTGTAGTTTAGTCCCACTTCTTCAGCCTACTGTAGTTTAGTCCCACTCACTCTGTAGTTTAGTCCCACTCCTTCAACTTAGTGTAGTTTAGTCCCACTCGTTCAACCTACTGTAGTTTAGTCCCACTCACTCAGCCTTCTGCAGTTTAGCCCCAGTCCTTCACCCTACTGTAGTTTAGTCCCACTCACTCAGCCTACTGTAGTTTAGTCCCAGTCCTTCAACCTACTGTAGTTTGTTCCCACTCCTTCAACCTACTGTAGTTTGTTCCCACTCCTTCAACCTACTGTAGTTTAGTCCCACTCACTCAGCCTACTGCAGTTTAGTCCTACTCACTCAGCCTACTGCAGTTTAGTCCCACTCACTCAGCCTACTGTAGTTTAGTCCCAGTCCTTCAGCCTACTGTAGTTTAGTCCCACTCCTTCAGCCTACTGTAGTTTAGTCCCACTCACTCAGCCTACTGTAGTTTAGTCCCACTCCTTCAACCTACTGTAGTTTAGTCCCACTCGTTCAACCTACTGTAGTTTAGTCCCACTCACTCAGCCTACTGTAGTTTAGTCCCAGTCCTTCAACTTACTGTAGTTTAGTCCCACTCCTTCAAACTACTGTGGTTTAAACCCAGTTTTAGTTGTGAAGTAAGCTGATGGTTGTTTCTCGTCTCGTCAGAATGAGGAGGTGTTGAAGAAGTGTGCACAGGAGTATCTGGCGCGGGTAAAACAGGAGGAGCAACGCTATCACACACTCAAACTGCACGCTGAGGAGAAACTTGACAAGTAAGACTGACCAATGACCACCACAGACAGACCACCAGAAACACACTAAATATCAGTGAAGATCATGTGACCAGAAGTCTTCTCCCAAACACTGGGTCATAAATGGAATCATGTGTATAAAATGTCCATACTTCCTCATTCCTAATTCTACATGAATAATGTACATGGATAATAATCCCTACACGCTCAGAGTAACTGAAGACAGTGGGCCGGTTTTGCTTTTACAAATTCATTACATTGGTCACATGTAAAGGTTTTTGGCAGACTTACAAGCTTAGAAAAAGAGCTGGAGCTTCTGAACAGATAAAATTGTTGGAGCAAACACGTAGAACCAAAATTTTTGAGTGAGTAGAAGCAAAATTTGGTCAGACCAAAAGAGGTGGTCTCGGTCCGGACCTACTGAACCATGGTATGGTTTGTGTGCAGAGGTAAACAGAAGTAAAATAAGCAAGACAGCAGCAAAACTGAGTCGTGGTAACACATGGAGCGAGGAGGAGACCACATGTTTAATGTAATTTTGGTCTGATGAACATGTGAAAAGTCAGCTTTAAGAACACACAAAAATACTGAACCGTGCAGCTTATTTTCTGAGAGGATGAGAGAAAAAGGTGATGACAGAGCAGCCTAAACTGCTGCAGTGATATATAAGAGTATATAAAAGCGTCAGACGCACATCTTACTACAAACTAATTAGTGTGGAGTGTACGAAGACGCACACCACATGTGTGATGATAAATATCATAAAGTAACAAACCCAACCGAACCAAATATACACATAGTAACAAACACACAAACCTTGGTTCGGACCATGGTCCCGACTTTCAGGTGTGAAAGCACCCATACACATCTTTTAAATGTTCTGTGACATACAGCATCATGAGCACTCTCTCTTTAATCTGCTGTTAATATGCTGCTGTTGAAGCTTGAATGATGTGCTCAACATCGTTTATAGTTATTTTCTGCAAATCTTGAAGACATCACATATAGAAATCCATCTTACCCGCTGACCAGCGTCTGAAAACGGAAATGCTTCTCCTTACCAACCATAGACCAGAAACTGGCAACACTGTCTTATGCAACTAGCCAATTATACTTTCATTTGAATCAAACATGCCTTTTGGTAGTCCATCCATCTGCTTAACTGCGGTCAGGGTCTTAGTGAGTCCTCCTTCGCCTCCACTCGGCAGGACATTTCACTATTTAACTGATCCATCGCTGGGCACAGACACACACTCCCACCAGGCCAATTTAGAATACCAATTCACCTGAACTCCATGTTATTTTACTCTGTAGGGAACAATTCTCCCACAGGCACAGGGAGAATATGGAAACTCTACCCAGATAGGGAATCAAACCCAAGACCCCAAGCACTGAGAGGCAAACATACTATGCCACTGTGCCATCCCACTGCTTGGAAGTGTTTTTAAATACTGAGGATATCCACAATATGATCAGAAAACCATTGTAACATATTGTGATGTCATTTATTGTAACAATAAATATGGTCATATCGCCCAGCTCTAGTGAACGGGCACTGGGTCAGTACCTTTGTACCTTTCTCCTCAAGAAGTGAATGTAGTGAAAGTGTGGTTACAGCAGGTGTGCACAGGTATGTAGCTCACAGAGGTGTGTCATTAACTCGGTGTGTTTCTGTTTCAGAGCGAATGAGGAGATAGCTCAGGTGCGGTCGAGGGCGAACGCTGAGAGTGTGGCGCTGAATGCCAGTCTGAGGAAAGAACAGATGAAGGTGGAGTCTCTGGAGAGGGCACTCGAACAGAAGGTACAGTCATCACGTTCATAAAATAGCAATACCCTGAAACACAACATTCTTTAATGATGCAGCCTATAAGCAACACCTGGGAGATCATAGGAGAACCATCTGGCAACATGTCAGCAACCAGTTAGCAACCAATTAGCAACTACCTGCAACATCATAGCAACAAGTCAGCAACCATTTAGCAACTAATTAGCAACTACCTGCAACTTCATAGCAACAAGTCAGCAACCAATTAGCAACCAATTAGCAACATTTCAGCAACCAATTAGCAGCTACCTACAACATCATAGCAACTGCCTAGCAACATGTCACCAACAATTCACCAACACCTTAGCAACTACCTGTGACATCATAGGAACTGTCTAACAACATGAGAGCAACCAATTAGCAAACACCTGAGTGGTCATAGTTGCCTTCTGGGAACTTGCCAGCAGCCATTTAAGAACCAATTAGCAACTATCAGTGATGTGATATAGCAACTTTCTCGCATCATGTCCGCAACTAATTAGCAACACCTTAGCAACCACCTGAAAGATCATAGCAGCCCTCTGGCAACATGTCAGCAACTACCTAGGAGATCATAACAACCATATGTCAATTTGTAACATCAGCTTAGCAACCACCTGGAACACCATATCAACAGGATACCAACAGCTAGGTAATTACCTGTCAGTCCCTAGAAACCAGCTGGGTGTTGCTTAAGGTCTCCTTCAGAAAATGAATCACATTTTTCTGCTTTAAAAGATTAAATTGATGAAATGTTTATTCCTGTCTGTTTCCCCTCAGAACCAAGAGATCGAGGAGCTGACAAAGATTTGTGATGAGCTCATAGCCAAACTGGGAACAACAGACTAACACTCAGTGAGAGAGACTCACTCAGCCTCCAACCCCCCAACCACGCCAGTTGCTCAAACTTTGCTTTATTCCAGCTCAGACACCCCCAAACTGCCCACAACACACTTGCACATCTGGACATTCACTTTGTTTTACTGAGTAGGAGAAGACCCTCTTTCCTGTCTTCTGGGGCATGAGAACATCAGCCGAACAGCAAAAGACATTAAAAAACCTTCTACACTCTTTTACAGACTCAGGAGAGACCAGCCACAGCCTGGTTTTGGTGGGGATTTGTTCTGCGGATGGCCCTGTGTGTGGCTGTACAGGGCTTTGGGATAGTGCTCTGAAAGTGAGTGAATGAGTGAGATATGGAGTGAGTGAATGAGTGAGATATGGAGTGAGTGAATGAGTGAGATATGGAGTGAGTGAATGAGTGAGATATGGAGTGAGTGAGCGAATGAGTGAGTGTGTGAGTTATGGAATGATTGAGTGAGTGACTTATTTGAGCAACTTATGGAGTGAGTGAATGAGTGAGGTATGGAATGAATGAATGAGTTGAGTTATGGAACAAGTGAATAAGTTGAGTTATGCAATGAGTGAGTTATAGAATGAGTTGAGTTATGGAACGAGTGAATGAGTTGAGTTATGGATTGGGTGAGTAAATGAGTGAAATATGGGTTGAGTGAGTGAATGAGTGAGTTATAGATCTAGTGACTGAGTGAGAGTTATAGAATGAATGAGGAAATGAGTGAATTATGGAACGAGTGAGTGAATGAGAATTATGGAATGAGCGATTGAGGGAATGAGAGTTATGGAGTGAGTGAGTGAGTGAATGAGTGAATTATGGAACGAATGAAGGAGTTGAGTTATGGAACAAGTGAGTGAGTTATGGAGTGAGTGAGTGAATATGTGAGTTATGGAACGAGTGAATGAGTGAGTTGTAGAACGAATGAATAGGTTGAGTTATGGAACAAGTGAATGAGAGTTATGAAATGAGTGAGGGAATGTGTGAGTTATGGAGTGAGTGAGTTATGGAGTGACTGAGTGAATTATGGAACGAGGGAATGAGTTGAGTTATGGAACGAATGAATATGTTGAGTTATGGAATGAGTGAGTGAATGAGTGAATTATGGAACAAGTGAATATGTTATGGAATGAGTGAGTGAATGAGTTGAGTTATGGAGTGAGTGAGTGAATGAGTGAATTATGGAACGAGTGAATGAGTTGAGTTATGGAGTGAGTGAGTGAATGAGTGAATTATGGAACGAGTGAATGAGTTGAGTTATGGAACGAGTGAGTGAGTGCATGAGTGAGATATTTAGCGAGTGAATGGATGAGTGAGTGAGTGAGTTATGGAGTGAATGAGTGAGTGAATTATGGAACGAGTGAATGAGTTGAGTTATGGAACGAGTGAGTGAATGAGTGAATTATGGAACGAGTGAATGGATGAGTGAGTGAGAGGGTGAGGGTACTGTATTTTGTACTATTTGTGTTTATATGTAGTGTATGTATGAGTGCGTGTGTGAGTGTTTAGATTGTATGTATATTGTGGGGATAATTCTGAGGTGGGGTATTTTGGGGGGGGGGGGGCCTAATTTTGGGAGGTGTTTTTTGATCCATCCTGTTTTCTATCCCCCGCTGTGTTCCGCTGTTCATGCTGCTGCTGATCCTGAAGGGGGCGTTGTCACTCCTTTTACTGTAAATAAGAGACTTTATCGTGTCTGTGTTCTGGACTGTATCTGTATGGTCCAGTCGCACTGTTGGTAGTGTTGACCCTGATATGGACGGTGAACGTTTTCAGTGTTACTGTGGTTGATTCACGTTTATCGTCAACAGTCCAATCATTAATGATCAGATTATTTGCATTACATTAATGAGGGGAGATCAAATAGGACTGAAATACTGTATTATTAAAGGATCTGTTCACAGAGACGGAAGAGCTCATATGAGAAGTTATTCCTTTTTTATGAAGTAAACTTTGCCTTCTTTTAAGCGTACAGCTTATCTAATAAAGCAGCGGCACATCTTTCCATAATGACTTCAAGCACTTAAGATCACATGACTGAGATCAGACATTTATTAAGTTATGAAAAAGCTTCAAGCCTCGTGTACATCTGGCTTTAATGTGTGTCCTAGGGGATCCGATCTTATGTGGTCAGTAAGGGGTACTTCTCCAAGATGCATTGTAATCCAGTCTCCATCACATCTTTGGCTGGATCCTGATTGATTTTTGATAGTCACATGAACAACATGTGAAACACTCAGTCTGGACATACTGGACGCTTAGATTAGATATCACTGCACCACTTACAGTGACACCACCAACATCATGTCAGATCTGATTGTGCAGAGATAAGAGCAGAGCTCCAAAGATTCATGCTCAATGTCTTGAAGCATGAGAAATCAGATTTGCGTTCAGTCAAAGCAGAAGACATGCAGCAAGAGACTGACGTAGTAAAGCGGGACTCTTCTTCTAGAGGCAGTCTTGTAAGAGTTCACAAGTTACGTGATTGGATGACCTTAGACACATGTTAGCTCCAGGTCTGAACACGGCCTTAGAGTTTGTTTTTGCTGTCCTTAAAGTGAAAGTTTGGTCTAAATCCAATTCCTCCCCATTGAATGAAGGCCATAATCTAAGAAGTGCTTGGCCCCCTAAAAATGCTTCTGGAGGCAAATGTAGCTAACAAGTAATGGAAGCTTATGTACACCAAGTAGCATTATGCTAAGTGTGTGACTTGAATTGTTTAATGATCTCAAATAGATGAATTGATTATTAGTTCAGAGTCTAATGTGGTTAGCGCATAATTTAATCCCCACTAATTAGCATCATGCTAACTGCAAACATTTATTATCACTCATCATATGGGCTGTTGTTGCTATTTTATATATAATCACTTACCAGTGGACTAAGTATATAAAAAAATAATAATAAAATATTAACTAAAGATATTTTAGATGTTTTGTTTAACCCTTTCCATTTGAGGTCAACCATGCATTTAGCATCATGATACTGTATGTATATAATATTGTTGAATAAATATTATTAAATACTATAATATTTTATGTTAAATGTACTTCTCTGACTTATAAAAAAAACAACATTGTAGTTGAAATGTGTCTAGGAGGCATGCTTTTCACTGTATTGCTGCTTTATCATAATTGCTTATAGAAATTCTATATTCGGGCAACAACAACACTTATATTGCCCCTTAGATGTTCCTTTTTCACTTTCAAACTTTATTTACTCACAATGATGCTTTTTTGTAGAAGAATTTTACAGAAATACTTGAGGCAGGTGCAGTTTCTGACCATCCAACCACCATTTTTGTTTATCATGTGTTTTGTTGCACTCGCAGTAACTGGCCACTAGGTGGTGCTTCTTAGTAAAGTCCATAGACAGACTCTCATGCAGCTATAATGTTAAAGCCAATGCATTTAGTAGAAAACCACCTCTAAATAGCTGTCTAACATCCATGAAAGGCTTAAGCTTCCATTACTTGTGTAAAACTACAGAAGCAAAATCTTAGTGGACCAAATTCCTCTCAGGTGATGGATAACATTTGGGATAAATGGAGTAAACTGGGTAAATTTAGATTTGCTATATTATTGCTGTTTCTTTAAACATGACCTGCCTTTATCTCGCTGATAATGCCATGAAGTTCACTGCCTTTAATTATAGTGAAATCACGCTAAACTGACAATCTGCTGAGCTCTGTGCCTGTTTGCCAAAGCGACGCTGGCCAAGTGGCTGTTGTTATATCCCTACAGTGTCTGGTCTACATATATAATCGTCCAGCTCAGTGTGATGGACTGTGTAAACTGCTAGCTGAGGAGGTTTTGCCCTTGTTGAGAGTTGAATATGTATTTTTTATGAGAGTAATTTTTCTGTTTTGTTTTTGTTTGTAAAGTGGGAAAGTTGCACAGAAACCATGTTTACTAATATATATTTTGTGCATTAAGCCTGAATTAAAGTAATATTAATAGCATGTGCTGTTGTGCACTGGCCATTTCTGTTTCTGTGTATTTATATGCAATCAAAACAAATACATTGCGGATTTAATCTCATCACTCTTTCCTGATGATTTATTTTCACCAAGATACTTCAAGATTTTGTCTCATAATATTAAACGTGGATCTTAAACATTCAGTACAGTTTTAACAGAAATATGATCAGACCTATTTGAGAACAGAGTGGGTGTAGTCTTAATATGATTGACAGCCCTCTGTCACTTGTTTTTATATTGTAGCTGTGTCAAGGAAGAAGATTTGAATAAGCATTTCTCAGAAATGGTGAGTGTAAAAGTAAAGTGAATAAAAACCTCAATGCTACACTCCAGACAACTCAGTAGTCGCCTAAGTACCGCAGTCATTTATGAAAAATGTCACCAAAACATCTTTCACAGCTCATCGAGATGTTAGTGACGATGTCACAGACTAGTGGATGTAGTTTGACACAGTCGGACTTATTGTGAGCTTTAAGCAATGACAAAAACTTGTGTAGCTGAATGATGCGTCGGCCATCTTGGAGCCAGAAGTGCTGATCTAGAATCAGTTTTAGTGCTGATGATGAATCTGATGTAAGATCAGTCTTCTAGCAGCTCTGCTGCTGTCTGAAGTGTCTGTAGTGCTGAGCTTTTATTCATCTTTATAGTTCACAGTAAGTCTGACTGTGTCCTAAACCATACCCACTAGTCTGTCACACCTTCGCTAGTGTCAGAGTGTCAGCTCTTGGAGAGGTTCTACTGATACGTTCTTGAAACAACTGGTGACTATTGAGTTTCCAGGTTTTTAGCAATGCTAGCCTCACGTTCTAAACAAATGAAGCAAAATCTGGACTCCAAACATGTCTTGGCTGATCAGCTAAATCTGAGGTAAATGAAGAAATATGTAAGTATTAATTCTGGGTGAACTGCTCCGTGAGATCTGCTCAATATATTCTACATTTCTCATTTTGACTGTAAGAGATTAGTGGACGTATTTCTAGATGTTACTGGGTCAGTATCTGTCCTGCCACTGGTCAGTACCTTTCCTGTTTGTGTGGTAGAACCCTGGAGGTTCTGTCATCAGTACCTTCAGTTAGATAACAGTATCAGATTGTGTTGTTATGAATGCATTAGAAGTCCATGTAGAACTTTTAAGATGTTCTCCTGGTCCTTAATGACCATTCTTGACCTTTTTTAGTTTTATGGATGGACAATATATTAGTAGTCTAGATATTTTTTGATTATATATATAAAAAAGTTAATTAATGTTATTGCTGATAAGTCCAACCAAGTATTTTGTGTCCTGTTTTTAGTTTGTACAGTGATGGATTTGTTTTCTTCTAGATCCTACAGCGCCCTCTACTACAGGGGTTCTCAACTGATCTTAGCCCAGGACCCACATTTTCTCATGGTCATTAAGTCATTACCCACTTTTATAGAATTCAACCAAAACAAATTTATTTTTGACAAATAGCCTTGAGATTTTGGGGGGACACGAACGGTGGGGCGGGGTGCTGGAAAATAAATTAATATTATGAATTACATTACAATTATTAAACTAACTAATAACTCTTATTATTATTACAATACATTAC
>BRDA01000293.1:58278-59968 GCA_036984385.1 Crenuchus spilurus | reverse complement strand
CCAAACTAACATAACCCACTCCAAACATACAATCAAACCCCACCCAATACAATCAAACCTCACCCAATACAATCAAACCCCACCCAATACAATCAAACCTCATCCAATACAATCAAACCCCAACCAATACAATCAAACCCCACCCAATACAATCAAACCCCACCCAATACAATCAAACCCCATCCAAATCAATCAAACCCCAACCAATACAATTAAACCTCATCCAATACAATCAAATCCCACCCAATACAATCAAACCCATCCCAATATAATTAAACCTCATCCAATACAATCAAACCCCATCCAATACAATCAAATCCCACCCAATACAATCAAACCTCACCCAATACAATCAAACCTGACCCAATACAATCAAACCCCATCCAATACAATCAAACCCCATCCAATACAATCAAACCCCACCCAATACAATCAAACCCCACCCAATAAAATCAAACCCCACCCAATACAATCAAACCCCATCCAAATCAATCAAACCCCAACCAATACAATTAAACCCCAACCAATACAATCAAACCCCATCCAATACAATCAAACCCCATCCAATACAATCAAACCCCATCCAATACAATCAAACCCCATCCAATACAATCAAACCCCACCCAATACAATCAAACCCCACCCAATACAATCAAACCTCACCCAATACAATCAAACCCCACCCAATACAATCAAACCTCATCCAATACAATCAAACCCCTACTCAATACAATCAAGCCCCATCCAATACAGCCAAAATCCTTCCTGATAAAGCCAAAAGTGAACAATATAAAAAGCCCAGTCCAATACAACCAAAACAATCAAAGCCTTGCACAATATAGCCAAAACCGCACCCAACAGAACCAAAACCTCACTCAGTGCAGCTAAAATTGAATCCAATACAGTTAATACCTTGCCCACTACAGCCAAAAGAACCCAATATAACAAAACCCTGTCCAGTACAGCCAAAATCCCACCAAATACAGCCAAGAAAGCCCAAGGTAAGAGGCCAAAGCCTTGCCTAATACAGCTAAAAACCCTGCTTCATGCGATAAAAACCTGCCCAAAACAACAATATCTGCACCCTTTAAACAACCTAAAGAAAGACACTGATAAATATCAAAACAATGACTACCAAACAAACTGCAACAACAAAAAGAAATTAGCTTTCTTACTAGAAGACTAAGAACAACAAAGTGACCAAGCACCACCTGTTTGTCCTCATTCAAGATTCAAGAGCTGTACTGTCATGTGCAGAGTAAACATATAGTTACACTTTATAAAGAAATTCTTACTTTGCAGCAGTAACACAAATACATTATTAAAAAATCATACATTGTGATTTCTGGATTTTTTCTTTTAGATGATGTCTCTCACAGTGGACATGTACCTAAGATGAACATTTCAGACCCCTCCATGATTTCTAAGTGGGAGAACTTGCAAATTCACAGGGTGTTCAAATACTTATTTTATTCACTGTATGTTACCAGTCCTCCACTTCACACAACAATTAAGGATAATAGAAACCATTTTTAAAATGAGACTAAAAAAAGCCACTGTAATGAACTTAAAGTTCTGGGAGACTGGTCAGCCTACTGTCCAAAAGAAGGAGATATTTTGGAGCTGATTAGCATATTACACTCCACATAGTAATCCGGGAACGTCTGGAAACACTTCTGACTGTCCAGTG
>BRDA01000293.1:40778-55778 GCA_036984385.1 Crenuchus spilurus | reverse complement strand
GAATTACATTGAGACCTCTTGAACTGCAATGAGAACTTTAGAATCACACGGCTAATTCTAGAAATGTGCTGAGAATTCTAGAATCACACTACGCTTTCTAGAATTACAATGAGAATTCTAATATACATATGCTGCAACTTCCACAAACACTATGAGGATTCTGGTAATGCACTGAGAATTCCAGAAATATGTGGAAAATGCTAGACTACACTAAGCATTCTAGAATCACACACATAATTCTAGAAATATTCTGCAAATTACTACGATCGCACTGAGAATTCTAGATATCTGCTGGGAATTCCAGGAATACACAGAACACGCCCTCTTGAATCACACAGAGAATACTGGAAACACGTAGAAAATTCCAGAATTACATTGAGAATTCTTGAACTGCACAGAAAATACTGTGCACGTGAATGTGCTGAAAATTCTAGAAATATTCAGAAAACTCTACAATTGCACTGAGCATTCTAGTGCCACTGAGAATACTAAAAACATGTTATTTTAGAATCACACCAAACATTCTAGAACTCTAGAATGAGGACACTAATATCCTGGGAATTTCAGACATATGCTGAGAATTGTAGAATCACACTGACAGCTCTATAATCATTAAAAGCATCCTGAAATCTGGCCTTTTAGAATATCATAGAAACTCCAGAGAGTCCTTAAAGAGATGTAGGACATATGTCTGGTCACCAGAACCACTGAACACAGAGAACGATGAAGAAGTATCTACAGCTCCGAGCGCTCCAGCATCACAGAGCATCATTATAACAGTCTACATTATTAAAGAGGTCATGCCATCAAGTGACCATCTCTCTCTCTCTCTCTCTCTCTCTCGAATTTCATCACCCAGCAAACACAGGCATTTGCTTAGGCCCACCCTGGAGGAGTGTGTGTGTGCGTATGTATATAATATCAATGTTTGTATAATGTGTGTATAATGATGATGAGTGTGTGCATGCACATAATGAGGAGTGTGTGTGTTTACCATAAGCCCCTGGCTGTCCGAGCAGCCCAGCAGCACTATGTTGGCCCGCTCCGCTGCACTGGGGACAGGCGACCAAGGCCAGACTTCTTCGCGCCCACCAGACCACCAGCACATGCCCACGTCTTGCGCCTGGCTCAGCCCCACCCGCCGCAGCGCCCGCCGCCCAGCACTGCCCACCAGCTCCACCGACGAGACCTAGGCACAGAGCGGGAGAGAAACAGAGCGGAACGGAACTGTCGGGTCATTCATAACACATAGCCTGCATAAGACCCCAGCATAAGACATTAGCTCGCATAGCCTCCTCGCTAATGCTCCCCCAAACAGATACCTGGTCTCAGGCTATTTTGTTCTTCCGCAGCTGTTGTTTTATTGCTGTGTTTGGCTGCAGGTTGTTGATTTAACTTAAAGGGAATTTTGTTCCATTATTAATTTGGAGAGCTTTGTTATGTTGTGTTGTGAGGATGTTTTGGAGGGGGGGGGGGTGACTGTGTGGGCTAACTACAGTGCTAATGAGATCTCCTGGTGCTAAATTCAAGCTTGAGGCCTGTTGCCTGTATTCATAAAAGGTCTCATGGTTTAAGATGCTGATCCAAGATCAGACTTCTTCTGACATTGGTCACTGTACACCAGGCTGAATTTGGCCTGCTGTCCTATTCCAAGACTAGGACTTTTCCAAGAAACTGGGCTCTCCAATGGAGAACATTCTAGAGACTTTGGCAAAAATACACAGTGGCGGTATGGTGTTCCATGCTAACATTAGTCTTCAGGAGGTTGATTCTGAATGTACGGAAATGCATAAATTACATCAAATAATGTTTCTGCACATCAACTGAACAATTGAGGCCTTACAACTAGCTTAGAAGGACCTGCAAAACTTCTTTTTGGCGTCCATACACCTTCCGGACCATTGCACCATGTAGGAAAGCCTGAACCTCTACAGACTAGTACACTTAGTTTCTACTCAACGCCCCAAGACAATCCCTTTTTTACTGATATAAGGGGTGCTGAAAGTAAATGTAATCTGTCACGTAATTGTGCAACTGAGTAATAATGTAAATTCATTAAAATGACAAACATTATGTAATGCAATTTGAAAGTATAGCACAATGCCAGTGAGAACTCTAAGGCTTGACTGCAGCTTGGCTGCTGATAAAACCAAACCTCTTCATTTGCTTCACTGTATCCAACATTAACCCTCATTCAGCAAACTTCCCAAAATAGCGGCAGGTAAATAAAGAGGCGCCGGCTGAAAGGATAAGGCGTGGGCATCTGACAGCTCTTTATGCCGCGACATGGCTCGGCGTTGTGAATATCTGTCCGCATTGTCCAGCTGCTGTGATCCAGCCTTCATACGCACTGCCATGTCTATTCAGCCTCTCCAGCAAAAGCCATCTCCATACACGCTGCTATAAAGGCCTTATCTGTTCCGTTCCTGGCACAATAGAGGCTCCCCCTCACCGCTGCTGTGCCGAGGATGTGCCGTACACCGGCCTGCCGCCACAGAAAAGCCCGCATTATTCCCTCATTTAGACTTATGATGATCTGCTTAACCGGGACGTTTTTATTAGCATCCATTCGGGCCTGTAGACGGGGCACACAGAGGCACTGGATATCTTACAGATTCATGCATGAGGGAAGCAAAATAGAAAAATAAGAGGAGGCAAGCAAAAATAAAATCTAAATCAAGCAGGAAAAAAACTGGAAGATGAATAAAGGGTTAAAAGGATAGTACCGTAAATGAAATGTTTATCTCAAAGGCCACCAAACAGTCAGGACGTGAGGAAGTTTGCTTATATAGTTTAAGGCTAAGTAATGAAAAATAATAACAAAATTCAGGGTTTTCATCTTTGGGAGTCTTGGGCTATTAAGGGTAGTTTTTTTTTAATATTTAAATAAAAACACACCGGAACATATGATGGTAAAAATGAAGCTATACACAACTACTTAGAACAAAAAGCAGGTGTGGTTCCTGTTTTGTCCACTTGGGGGCTCCATTGTGTGGCTTCCTCGAGGGGCATTTCACCACTTCTATCTCAATACTTTTATGAACGTGTAAATATGATTTTTTCGATTAACATCAAACTAGCAAACAAACCAGCAACACTAGCGTTTCTAGTCACAACTCATTAAAACTCAACGTGACTTTTATTTGACGTAGTGACATCTAGAACCAGCCTTGTGATCACAATGATCTGATTACTGTGATTATCTGAGATTACTGAACACAGATTCAGGGATGTATGTGATAATTTAGTTAGAATGATGCTAATTGGTGGCTATTATTTGATAGGTGCAAATTAGATTTTCGGCTGAATGACGTCTTTAAATGGGAATCCACGGCTGATAAACAATAGGCTAAAACGTACCTCGACACAGCAGAAAATAACCCGACATTTTTAATCTCGTTCTCTTCCTCCTCTCCACTATCTATCCTTCTCTCCCCCCAAACTTCTCCATCTTTGCCTGCGTTTGCCGGTCAGCAATAATCAAACCCACTTTCAGGAGGATTAGGCCCTGGGCTTAGGCCAGTGAAGCGGGCAGCGGACGGGGCCTCCTGTGGGGGTGGTGGTGGGGGTTTATGGGGGGGTTAAAGGGGCGGGTTGGTATGGAGGGGGGGGGGGGGGGTTGGGGTTAGGGAGGGGTCCCCTTATCAGAGCCGTGCTGTTGGAGCCAGACTCACCACAGGAGAGATTGCTTTCATACCCGCGCCGCCACAAAGCCCGGCCGTAATGCGATAAATGCATTGTCCCCGGCCCCCAATCAGCCGCATCCGAATCACACTCTGGCTCGGGCCCCGTTTAAAAAACGAGGTTAATGCCTTTCCACAAAGAGACTGTTATTCGGGCCGTGCATTTTTAGACACGCGCAAATTGTTTCGGAGAGCGGGTGAGAGAGGGCGGCACAAAAAAAGGAAAGAAATGAAGAAGAAAGGAGAGAGAGAAAGAGAGAGTGCACCTGTTTTCCCTCAAGAGGAGATGGACTTGACCTCTGACCTCTCCGACCCTTGCGGTGTCTGCGCTGAGAATGAGACGTGGCACAGGCAAACGCTCTTTCTTTTACTAACCTCACTCTCATTATACTGCACACTGGCTGTGTTCTAATTAGTCACCTATTCACTATTCCCTACAATGCAGATACAGGTACAGAACTAAATCACTATTCCCAACATTACAGCACTATAAAGAGCATTATGATAAGCAGAAATGCTGCCCTAATCACTATTATTTAAATTACAACAATATAGAACACTATTATAGTGAACAAAAACGCTGACCTTATTTACTAGTCACTACACTGGAATAATTTATTGTACAAAAGTAGAAGTATTAGAAAAGACCCTTAATCACTACATTAGAGCCCGACATAAAACACACATATAGTAAATGAAAAAAAAATCCCTAATCACTACCCCCTACATAAGAGTGCTATTATAGAAATGGTCCCATAATCACTTTTCTTAAATTCTGCACTTAAAGCACTACATAGAACACCATCAAATCGCACATATTTTTAATCACTATTCACTATGCTGGAGAATTATATGGAACATTATTAGAGTGAACCAAATATCTCAAAAATCACTATTCACTACAAAGGAGTATTATAGAGAACACTAGTATAGAGACCCAAACCATCTTTAAAACACTGTTCACTACACTGGATGATTATACAGAACACTATTATAGGGAAGCTAAATATTCACTACACGTGAGTGCTATGTAGTAGAGCACTATTATAGTGAACAGAAATAGTTCTGTACTGACTACACCTAAGCACTTTACATGTGAACACTATATATTACAATACTGTTATAGAGAACACTAGTAAGTAAACTGTAGCACTATGCTGTAGTGTACAAAGGCTATGTAATCACCCTAATCACTATTCACTACATTTGAGAACTATAAAAAACACTTTTAAAGGTAAGTGAAATATCCCTATATAGAACTCTGCTATAATGACAGAAATTGACTTTAGTCATTACAACTGAGCACTACATAACACTATTATAGTGAAACCAAATGGACCCTTAGTCACTATTCACTACGGTGGAGCCCTACATAGAACACTGTTCACTACATGTGAGCACTATATAGTAGAACACTTAAAAGGAACACTAGTCACTAAACTGGAGCACTACATAGTATATATAGTATATTGTTTATATAATGAGAATGGTCACTATTCACTACACCTGCACACTATACAGAACAGTATTAGGGTAGTGTATAAAACTAGAAATCACTTTTTGTCTTATCAATTTTACACTTTCCATGTGACAATGTATTATGGGTAATCTATGTGTGCTAATGTACAATATTTATACACTATCTATTGTAGTGCACTTATATATATTTAGTAATGTGGTTAGTATTCGGTTATGTGGTTAGTTATGTAATATATTACATTTACATGCTCTATGGCCAGGTATTGATCTTGGAACAGAACCGCCGAAGTTGGCCTGGTGTATGTGATGTGTTTTTGGTGAGTGGTCACTGGCTCCGGAGACTGCATTAGAGAGTGCTGCCGTGGCAACCCCAGCCTCACCTGTCCCCAAGGTAAAGCTGAAGAGGAAGGAGTGGTGCTAATTACGGCTAAAAGCTCAGTGGAGAAGTCAGAAGGCCGTCATTACAGGTTTTTAATGGAAAGGAGCAAAGCCTGCTACCCAAAAGTGCTAATGTGTGAGTGTGTGGTTCAGATATTTATCACTATGCCGAGACCAAAAGGTCCTCTTAATAACAGGAATGCAGGTCAGATCTGTTGAGGTGAGGGTGTTAGGTTTAGGTGTAAGACTGTCTTTTGGTTACTGAGTTTAAGGTTTAGGTTTAGTTGTAAGACTGTCTTTTGGTTATTGAGGTTAAGGTTTAGGTGTGAGACAGTGTTTTGGTTACTGAGATTAAGTTTAGGTTTAGGTGTAAAACTGTATTTTGGTTACTGAGGTGAAGATTAGGTTTAGATTTAGGTGTAAAACTGTATTTTGGTTACTGAGATTAAGTTTAGGTTTAAGTGTAAGGCTGACGTTTGGTTACTGAGATTAAGTTAAGGTTAGGTGTAAGTCTTTCTTTTGGTTACTGAGGTTAAGCTTGGGTTTAGGTTTAAGTCTCTTTTGGAAACTGAGGTTTATATTTAGGTGTAAGACTGTCTTTTGGTTACTGGAATTAAGTTTAGGTTTAAGTAAGACAGCCTTTTGGTTACTGAGGTGAAGATTAGGGTTAGATTTAGGTGTAAAACTGTATTTTGGTTAATGAGGTTAAGGTTTAGTGTAATGCTGACGTTTGGTTACTAAGATTAAGATTAGGTTTAGATTTAGGTGTAAGAATGATGTTTGGTTGCTGAGATTAATATTAGATTTAGGATTAGGTGTTAGACAGTCTTTTGGTTACTGATCTAGGTTTAAGTTTAGTGTGTGTATGTGTGTGTGTGTGTGTGTACACTACCTTAATATCAGCAGGTGAAAGCTTCTCTCCGCGACGTGCTGAGAGCTCAGGTGAGTTCTGGCTCCGCCTCCCCAGATACACCTGGCACACCTGGCTTTTCTCCACCAATGAAAGCAGTAGAAAACCATCACCAATCACCGCTGATGGCAAGAATTTAGAAGTCAAAATCCAGGAAACAGTACAGGCAGATTTAGTCAGTAGTATGATGGTCATTTCTGAATTTGTTTCTCCAAATTGTTAAATGTCAGTAAATAAAAAAAATAAGTACATTAAAACACACAGAACATTGTTCTCTGTAGATGATGAGCTCACTCACAGCATCAATAAATACATGGAGTTTAATCAGGGGGCACTAACGTTTACACAGGAGTGAATAAGACATTACTGTATATAACACTGTAACTGTATCTGTCTGTGCCTACTGCCTAATACATCCCTGTGTATAAACAACTATATCAGTCCATCACTATTAACACTGTTCATTCATTCATTCCTTCTTTGTTTTTCTTCTTTTCTTTTCAAGGTTAAGGTTGCTTTCAGACCAGCATTAAATTTAGAACCAAAACTAGGGTTAGGCTGTAATTTACATTTTAAGTTAAAGCTAGGCATTAAGACCAGTATTACGGTTAAGTTTAGGTTTTGGGTTGAAGTTAAGGTTAGAGTTGGGGTTTTGGATCAGGGTTAAGGTTAGGTATGGGTTGAGGTTAAGGTGAAGGTTAGGGGTTAAGACCAGGATTAGCATTAAGTTTAGGTTTTGGGTTAAGGTAAATGTTTAGGTTCAGTTTATGGTTAGGTTCAGATTGTTGGTTTAAGGTTAAGGTTAGGTTGTTAGGCTAATGTCAGGTTCAGGTTTTTAGGTTAGGTAAGGTAGGCTTTAGGTTTTGAGTTGAGGTTAGGTTTAGGTTTAGGTTAAATTAAGATTAAGGTGAAGCTTAGAGTTAAGCTTAAGTTGACTCAGATAACTAATTGAATGTAAATAAAATACAAGATGATCACAAACAGCACACATCACAATCCTAATAAAGGTTTAGTGTTTGGCTTGTTTTTATATGACTGGGAGTATAAGAATATATACAAACATATTAGCTGTGCAGAAAGAGAGAGAGACAGAGACAGAGAGACAGAGACAGAGAGAGAGAGAGACAGAGAGAGACAGAGACAGAGAGAGAGAGAGAGAGAGAGAGAGAGAGACAGAGACAGAGAGGTGTAAGCTCTGCTGCCTGTAGGCCGTGCACTATTCATGCTGAAGGCAGAAAATGGCTTCAGCTCCTCACCAGCTTAGCATACGGCGATTAGCAATTAAACCTCCCCTTGCTAAAACTAATCTGTTTAAAGAACCAATTAAACAGTGAAGGGGGGGACAAAAACACGCAACACGCAGCAACCTGCTTTAGTCCTGAACAGGCCTAGACAGCAATTAGAGCAGAGCCCGCACTGATTCAGCTGTAATTGCGTATCATTGCACAGTATCGCGTGAAAACAGTAAAGCACACATTAAAGCCATAGTTTGGCAAAAATAAACTAATTCACCCAGCCCCCCCTTAAACCCAAACAACATCAGCCAAGACAGGTCTGAAGTCTGAAGTTTATACACTGAAGCTACAAGGCTAATGTAGCTAAAACGTACAGTAACAGCCAAACCCATCAACAGTGTCAATGTCTGCGTTCACATAAAAATAGTATAGCCTCTGGAAGTTTTTCGCTTTCCAGGCCATTCTGGAGTACTTTTTTGACTTTATATACTGGTGTATTCACAACACCTTATATCATCTGATTATTACACACTTTGTTATGCCATATAATCATCCTGGACCCAATAAATATTCAAATCAGATTCCAGAAATGACTATAAACACACAAAGATGCTGAATGAAGTATTTCAAAGATTTAAAATATTAAACCAGGTTATAAATGTGAAAATATGATGGTAAAATGATCAAATGAGACCAAATGATGCTGATGTATAACTACTTACAACAAAAAGCAGTTATTACCTTCTTTTTTGTACACTTGGGGGACAGTGTTAACTACTGTTGCACTGTCTGGCTTCCTTGGTTGGCATAATATAAATAATAATGCATAAATAAGATTTTAAAATCACATTTAAATCATCATATCTCTTTTTACTTGTTGTATCAGATTCAAACTAAGAACAAATTTGAATGGAAGTTGAAAGTAGAGATCAACATGACTTTGTTTTTAAATAACAGTGTATCACACAGTGTCAGACACACATAATCAATACTATTAGAGACGACTGATCTTTAGTCTGTTTATAGAGAACAGTGTATCACACAGTATCAGACACACATAATCAATACTATTAGAGACGACTGATCTTTAGTTTATTTATAGATAACAGTGTATCACACAGTATCAGACACACATAATCAATACTATTAGAGACGACTGATCTTTAGTCTGTTTATAGATAACAGTGTATCACACAGTATCAGACACACATAATCAATACTATTAGAGACGACTGAACTTTAGTCTGTTTATAGATAACAGTGTATCACACAGTGTCAGACACACATAATCAATACTATTAGAGACGACTGATCTTTAGTCTGTTTATAGATAACAGTGTATCACAGTATCAGACACAACATAATCAATACTATTAGAGACGACTGACCTTTAGTCTGTTTATAGATAACAGTGTATCACACAGTATCAGACACAACATAATCAATACTATTAGAGACGACTGATCTTTAGTCTGTATATAGATAACAGTGTATCACACAGTATCAGACACAACATAATCAATACTATTAGAGACGACTGATCTTTAGTCTGTTTATAGATAACAGTGTATCACACAGTATCAGACACACATAATCAATACTATTAGAGACACTGATCTTTAGTCTGTTTATAGATAACAGTGTGTCACACAGTATCAGACACACATAATCAATACTATTAGAGATGCTGATCTTTAGTCTGTTTATAGATAACAGTGTATCACACATTGTCAGAGACACATAATCAATACTATTAGAGATGCTGATCTGTAGTCTGTTTATAGATAACAGTGTATCACACAGTGTCAGACACACATAATCAATACTATTAGAGACGACTGATCTTTAGTCTGTTTATAGATAACAGTGTATCACACAGTATCAGTCACACATAATCAATACTATTAGAGACACTGATCTTTAGTCTGTTTGTAGATAACAGTGTATCACACAGTATCAGTCACACATAATCAATACTATTAGAGACGAATGATCGTTAGTCTGTTTATAGATAACAGTGTATCACACAGTGTCAGACACACATAATCAATACTGTTATGTTTATTATTTAGACATGCAGTTAACATAATGCTAATTGGTGTACATAAGTCTGCATTATTTAGCAGCATTAGTTTCATGTCTCACAAGTACAGAAGCAAACATCTTGGCTGAGTAAATATGAAGTAATGGGGGCGGGGTTTGTGTAAATGCGCTTAAAGCTGAACTATCACTTTAAGAGCCCCAGACTCGGTTCATAAGTTGTGTCAATTTGCTTGAAATTGGGCTAAAGCCCAGAGCTAATTCGTCTGAGATGCTACAAAAGCCTTCTGGCGCCAAAACAGCATCAAACCTCTTACTTCTGCTTACTGAGCTGGCGGGAAATAACACCCTAAACTGTCAATGTCAAAGTTTTGCTATTTCTTCACTAATTACACATTTGTTTGTTTTTACACACTGTGAAATTAATTAATTACGTCACCATGTAAGAGATTTACTCGCTTTAAATAGCTTCTCCTCCTCACATTCAGAGCTTCATGACTTCCTTATTCTCTGAAATCCAGACAAAAGGGAGGAGTCATATAAAGCTGAAACCATCATCTTTCTACATCTTAGCTACTAATAAAAGATTAAGCTTCATATAAACCATGTGTCATACCTTCAGTTATTATAAGTGTTGATTTTTGCTGATGTTTGAGTCCAAACAAATAGAACTGAGCATTTTAGCACTGGACAACCCCAAAGGCTAAAAATCTAAATGCTCCTAAATGATCAGCAATAAATTGTCAGAATGTTATTATATCACAAATCATAAAACTATTTTTCTGATCATTTGAAATGCTCGTTTAGGGGGAAAAAACAAACAATTTGTAATTATTTCATGTAAGTGCTATTACTGTTGTCAAAAACAAGACTTTCAGTAGTTTAGTCGAAGTCAAGAATGAGACCAGATTATGATTTTTTTCATCACATAAAAATAAAAAACACATTTACTGCACATCTATCATCATTTGTTATACCTAATATATTCATGAATAACATTAGATTTTATCATAGATTTTGTCAAATATAACAAAATAACATATAGCCTAAAGTAGTTCTTCTTCTTCTTCTTCTTCTTCTAATTATTATTATTATATTCACAGTCTGTTGGCCAGTGAGAGTGCAGATATGATTCAGGCATGTATTTCTGCATGCATTCAGGCATGGATTGTTGATATTCAATAATAGTACAGTAAAGAGGACTGTTAAGAGGTTAACGGACACTCGTTGACCAAAACTCCCAGGAAATCCTTCCAGACTACAAAAAAGACAAATGCACACTGCTTTTAAAAGATTACCCCAATTTAAAAGCATGTAGTGGTATGTACTTAGTTACTGGTAATCACTGCCAAAATTTAAAGGGGATTTTATGGTAATCCATGACCAGATCAATGTCCAACTCTGCAGCTCAGGGCAAGAGGCCTGGCCTCGCTTATATATATATATATAAAACATACATGTGTGTGTGTGCGTGAGAGAGAGAGAGAGACAGAGACAGAGAGAGAGAGAGAGAGAGAGAGAGAGAGAGAGAGAGAGAGAGAGAGAGAGAGAGAGAGAGAGAATATGGCTGGAGAACAGCTTTTGGCCCATATGTGAAGCAGACGGCAGATCAGGATTACCCAACAGTCTCCCCTCGTAAATCAGCTTTCTGGATCCAGTTAATGCTCTCTTCCTTTTAAAACATGTTGACACTGCGGCCTAAAGAGCTTAGCCAGCACTGATTTTAATGCATTGACAAATAATAAACCAAACAGGAACTCACTCCAGACCTCTTCGGTTATACAGAGTGCAGGAACTGTGCTATAACACCATCACACTGTATTCTGAAACTGTTACATAAAGTGCCACTGGACACTGTATGAGCATCCAAAATCACCTGCCCACAACCTGGATCTGACATGAACAAATCAGACGTATTCCACTTAATATTTGTGAACTCTTCCTAAGTTCAAATATTACCGGTAGTGTTGGTGTTGTGGTGCTTAACAATCAATATCAACTTGACTGACCAGCTGCTCATTTTCTGTACATAAAAGTTCTAAATTACAATAATTTATCTGCAATTTAGGAGAAATGTCAGAAGTTCAAACAATAAAACAAAAATGTGCATTTTTGCTGAATGTATGTGTAACATTGCAGGTGCTGTACAAGGTGAGGGGAGCAGCTGGATCCAGTGAACGTGACTTTATTGGGGATAACAACAAACAGACAAGTAACACTAACGCACAAATACACAGAATAACACAGAAGATGGGCAAGATGCTATAAAACACTGGGGAGGCTTTATACAACACATGATCAGACTCAAACAAGAGGGCACAGTTGTGGAACAGGACACAGGTGAAACTAATAAGATATGACAAGATGGATATATGATGTGACTAATAACAAAGACATACATGACAGTGACACGACAGGGGGCGTGGCCAGGGACACGGCTAAGGTGGGAGTGTCACAGTATGTATGTATGTACTGTATGTGAAACCACAATTTGTGAGTGAGCTTTGGACCAGAGAAGATGGCGGTGTTTCTAAATCGTGTTGACATTTAGCTTCTCCTTCACATAATGCAGCTTCAATTTGCATTTGTGGATTGAACAGCAAACTGTGTTCACAGACACTGATTTCCTTAATTGTTCCTGAGTCCATGCAGTGATTTCCAGTAAAAAGTTAGACCTGACTTAATGCAGCGCCGCCTGAGGGCCGGAAGATCACAAGCATCTAATACTGAACACTGGCCTTGTCCCTTACACACAGAGGTTTCTTCAGATTCTCTAAATCTTTTGCAATGAAATAAATAGTTTGTAGGGTTCTGTAGTGAAAGAAACTATATAGCATGAGAGCCCATAAGAAGGAATAATTCTCTGCATTCTATCTGTTTGCCAGTCTGTCTGTTTAGTTACATCCATCCATTCATCAGTCCATCTACAGTATCTAGAACCATCCATCCATCAATCAATCTCTTTCCATCTACCTGTCTGTCTGTCCATCTATCCATCAATCCATCCATCGATTCCCAGTATCTATCCATCCATCAATATCCATCCAACCATTTACAGTATCTATATCCATTAATTTCCATCCATCAATCCATCAAGAGTATATATATCCATCCAACCATCCATCTATAGTATTTATATTCATCCATCCATCTACGGTATCTATATCCATCCATCTCCAGCCATCAATCTATCTATAGTATCTATATCCATCCATCTCCAGCTGTCAATCTATCTATAGTATCTATATCCATCCATCAGTCTATCTATAGTATCTACGGTACCTATATCCAGCCATCGTTCCATCCATATCCAACCATCCATCCATCCACAATATCTATATCCATCCAAACATCCATCTACAGTATCTCTATCCATCCATCCTTCTATCCATCCATCTACATAATCTATAATCCATCCATCAATATCCATCCATTCATCTATCCACAATATGTATAACAATCCATCATCATCCATTCATCCAGCTATAGTATCTATATCCATTCATCCATCCACAATATATATATCCATTTCTCCATCCATCTACAGTACCAATATCCATCCATCCATGCATTCTAAATATCTATATCCATCCAACCTTCAATCTACAATATCTATCCATCCATCCTTCCATCCATTTACAATATCTATATCCATCCATCCACAGTATCTATATCCATCCATTCTTCCATCCATCCATCTACAGTATCTATTTTCACACACCCATCTACAGTATCTATATCCATCCATTATTATCTATCTACGGTATATCCACCTACCTCCATCCATTAATCCATCTATAGTACCTATATCCATCCAACCATCCATGTACACTATCTATATTCATCCATCTCCATCCCATCCATCTGTCTGTCCACAATATATCCATACATCTCCATCCATTCATCCATCTATAATATCTATATTCATCCATCTCCATCCTTCAATCTATCTGTAGTATCTATATCCATCCATTCATCCATCTATAGTATCTATAACCATCCATCTACATCAGTCCATAATATATACATATATTGTTTCACTTTCAAAATGGTAGATTCCTCATGAACCAAACTGTGAATGGCTTCATCATTTAATCAATAATTACACATTGCTGATTAATTTGTAATAGATGCTTTATTAATGTCATATAAGGTCTTAATTAATTAGTAATTAAAGGCTGGTGCTGCTTGGCAATGGTGAGAGCTGTTTGTCTAATTGTCTGTCTGTGTGAAACTAATGGAACAAGTGACAGATGTGACACCCCCCCCCCACACACACACAATTACTCCTTTAATTAGGGCCTCTGAGGAGCTGAATGGGACTCTATGGGGGGCAGCAGACGGAGGAGAGAGAGAGAGAGAGAGAGAGAGAGAGAGAGAGAGAGAGAGAGAGAGAGAGAGAGAGAGAGAGAGAGAGAGAGAGAGAGAGAGAGAGAGACACTAGTCGAGAGACACTATCTAGAGACCTGCTAAAGATGGCTTAGCTCTAAACAATATGAGAAAATAATTAGTAGATTTGGGACAGTGTCCAATTCCAGCTATGGAACCTGAGACCATAGAAAAGTTCCCCCCACAGTACAAACCACTAAAGTTACAGGAATACACTTGAATGCATCTTTACCTGGTCAATGTTGTATTTTGACAAAACGTCAAAAATAAAATGGTTCCACTTTTGTTTATGGTTCTCAAACAAAGATTAGAAAAGTCCAGATTTACTGCAGTTGTTTTACTGGAAAATATTAAGGCAGGACAAGATGCCTTTGAACTTTAGTGTTGGAGAAAAAGACTTCTGTCTGACATAGACAAGAAAACAAATAAATGCTCAAACAATTAAAAGCTACACTCTTAAAAATATGGTTCTTTAGTAAAGAAAATTAATATTTACAGTATAGAACCAAGTGCCCTCAAAGAACCCTTTGCGTGATGAAAGTGTTTTTCAGATTGATGAAGAACATGTTCTAGATGGTTCTATATCAACTTTTGAAAAGGAAACCTACTATGTAGAACCACTTTATAAAGATCTTCTATATAGAACCATCTAAACTCCTAAAAAAGTACTCTTTGGTAAAAAAAAAAAAGGGTATATGTAGCACCATGAACACTTAAAGAACCCATTGCATGTCTAAAGGGTTCTTTATGTGGTCAATTAGTTCTTCAGATTGATCAAGAGCATGTTGTAGATGGTTCTATATACAAACCGGATTCCAAAAAAGTTGGGACACTAAACAAATTGTGAATAAAAACTGAATGCAATGATGTGGAGATGGCAAATGTC
>BRDA01000293.1:16632-27080 GCA_036984385.1 Crenuchus spilurus | reverse complement strand
ATAAAATATTGACATTTGCCATCTCCACATCATTGCATTAAATTTTTATTCACAATTTGTTTAGTGTCCCAACTTTTTTGGAATCCGGTTTGTACCTGGGGGTATTGTGGGAGGTGGAGGGTGATACTGTAATATATATTGATCACCAAACTCATCTCGGTGTTCTTTCTGGGTGCTCAAATAAGGTGCGTACAGTTTAAAATAAAATAAATATCTATACGTAATACTGTTAAATTACATGTATCATATTTTTCCACTGTAGTCAATCAGTCAAGACATGTTTGGAGTCCAAATGTTGCTTCTTTAGTTGAGAACGAGAGCTGCAAAGCTAAGGTTGCTAACAAACAGCAAAATTCAATAGTCACCTAAATTAGCCCAGTCGTTTCTGTAACAATACATCACTAAAACTTCTCTGAAGCCACTCAAAGCTCATCCAGATGGTAATGAAGGCAACACCAACTAGTGGGTGTGGTTTAGGACACACTTGCTGTGAACTATAAAGATGAATAAAATCTCAGCACTACAGACAGAACCTTCAGACAGCAGCAGGGCTGGTGGAAGACTGATTATCAGATTCTTCCATATTTATAAAGCTCCTTGTCACTAAAACTGATTCAAGATCAGGGGTGGGCAATTAATTTTCCCAAAGGGCCACATGAGAAATCAGAATAGTTTTAGAGTGCCAGACTAATATGCTTAACTCAGTTCTGCCCAATATCTAATATCCCTTTATGAAAAAGTAAATGAAACATTACAAATATATCCTGCTCTCACACACACTTACTCTTCTTCAATTTAGTGGAGGGTGCATACACGCGCACTCGAATGTTATCCACGCTCTCGCAAATCTATTTATGCTCTCGCGCTCAGAATTCACCACAAAAACACCGCCATAAGTCATCAGCCAATTGTTCCTGCTGCTCCTCTACATTAAAAACTTACATTAGTCAAAAATGAATTACAGTTAAATAACAAATGATTGGAGAGACAGAGGTTTTTCCAAGGTTATTTCCCAGGCCAGTCAGAGAAAGTCAGCAGGCCGGATGTGGCCCGCGGGCCGTACAATGACCAGGTCTGTTCTAGATCATGATTTCCTGCTCCAAGATGGTCGACAGAGCATTCAGCGATACAAGTTTCTTGTTAATTTTCACACTGTGTCTTATCACACAACTGAACTCATATCAAATGCCAATAAAATTATGCTGAATATCATTCAACACAGGCTAGAGCCTTACATCAAAAGAGGGCTTCCAGATGTGTAAGCAAGAGTCAAGATAGATGGGCAAGAAATATCATTACAGACATATGCCAGATTGTGCAAAATGCCAATAAATTCTAGAACGACGTTCCCATATGCTTCACTGGCTACAGCCTGTTGACCACACAAAATTATGGAAATCCCTCATGAGGATGGGAATATCAGAGCATATCTAATCTGGAATCTTTCCATTGATCAACAAGCCACCCTATTGACAAAGTAGCCTGACAAGGCTGCCTTCTGTCACCATCCTTCTTTACCCTGTTCATTGAACATATCATATGAGAAGCAGGACTAGAAGACCTAGGATTCAAGATTAGTGGAACAAACATCAATAACATTTGATATGCAGATGACACAACACTCATAGCAGGACATCAGCTAGACATGAAGCCCATTAAAAAGACTGGTCCACACTACAGGATAATCAGGCCAATTTGGAGGGTTATTTGCTCCTCTTGACAATTGCAAAAGGCTTCCTGATTTCAGGGTGAAGATAAATTATTAAGTCTCCAGAAGATCCTGTAGTATAATCCAGTCTTCACCCCTCAGATCTTCTCCCAGTGCAAGTCAGGGCTGCAGCCCATTGAGAATCGTAAATATTAAACATATTCGGTATGTGTCAAGTAGTTTTGGGTGGATGCCGATTCTCTGGTGTAAAACCTGATAACGTCACGCCTAGAAGTCCATCAACCAATGAGAGCTGAGCTTAACTGTGTCCGTGTATACAAAAGAAAGTAAAAGTGGCTAAATTGTGAGTGAGGTGGACTTTTGGAGCTGTGAGAACAGTATGAGTGCCTTTATAAAGTGTTCTGTTACGTTTTCATCCACATGCTTTTCTTTCTCACGCTTTTTCTTTTTTCTGAGCAGAAAACTCTCATAACTAGCATTACAATAGTTCGCATTGAATTCCCACAAGGTTTTGAGGCTTGTTTGGCATTGGGCAAGTGTGCATAATCTGAAAGTGTGCGGTGATACATTCAGGACATATTGTGTAGTGTGGGAACTTTTCTGACTAGCAAATATAAAAAAATCAGTGAAAACTGTCATAATGCGTTTGGTGTCTCATCTTTCCAACACTGTTTAAAAGTTTTAAAATAATGTAGTGTGGGCCTGTGAGCCTGGTTTAAGGAATTCTTAAGGAAAAGAAGGTACTACAGCAGTGTATAAGGAAAATAAAATTCATGACAACAGTACAGACCACTGACTTTACCTCTGATGGAGAAAATGTTGAAGTGGTGGACAGCATTTGTCTAATTGGATCAGTCATTAACAGATTCAACAGAACCAGACTGACACTCAGCAGAACAAAGAAGAAAGAACTGGAGAAGATCTTCAAAATTGGTCTCTTCAAACAAAGAAAACAATAGATCCAGACTGTGATCTTTTCTGTGAATCTTTAGCTAAACAATAAAAAGCAGCACAAGAAGAATATTGATGTCACTGAACTTTGGTGTTGAAGACTTTTGGGAGAAACTTGGACAAATGGATCCTGGACCAAATCAAAGCTCAGCATTCACTAGAAGCCCAGATATTCAAACACAAGACCTATTATTTTGGACACATTATGAGAAGAACCAGTTCACATGAGAAGACGGTGATGCTGGAACAGTTGCAGATTAAAAAGGACCATTAACAAGTTGGATGGATACAATCAGAGAGGAATCATACCTGAATACCAAAACAGAAGACAAGATGTTCTGAAGAAACACGATCCATGTGATCACCAGTAGTCAGAATCAACTTAACAGAACTTAATAATATTTAAAAATAATATTTGTATTATGTTAACTGATCATACACTAAATCACTCCCAACTTTTATTTTCTAAATGTAAAAGATTCTTTTTAGTACAGAACTGGGGCTGGGAGGCTAATGTTGCTAATAAACACTAAAACTTATTTACTTCTTGTAAATAAAATCTCACAGACTAGTCCATGTGGGTCTACAGTTTAATATCATACAAGCTGAAAAAACTTTAAATATGTGTGTCAATCATTGCATACCACTTTACCTATGCACTGTGTATAGTCTAGTATAGCATAGCATAATACAGCATTTATTATATGTGTTTTATTATATACAGTGTATACGTATGTGTTAGACTAAATATTACATAGTATACCGTACATTTATACTATAGTATTGAATATCATAATATGGTAAAGTTTAGTATATCACTGCATTGCACTTTTAATAGCATGTGAAGCTGTTACACTACCTGACTGCTAATGCTATAGTCATTGTTCTACTAATACACGTACATTTTTCCTCTTCTTTTTATTTTTGTATATTCTGTGTAGTTTAACAGAAAAGTTTAGACTAAATCACGTTGCGTTTGTACAATGACAATAAAGCCATTAGTATTTACATGTTTAAAATAAAACAGCGTTTAAAATGAGACAGAAAACGGAAACAAAACAACTCCGAGTCAACATGTTAATCCAGCATCTTCACAGCTTCTTATTCATAAGCGTCTTATTGTAACTGTACGTTCCACCTTAAATAGAGCTGTAGGTCCATTCAGGCGCCGGAGGCTCTCTATTGTAACTGCTGCAATTTTTAAGGTGGAACGGATTCGAAACAACACAGGTGAAAATAGGAATCTAACTTAAAGCGTCATCTGTTGAGTCTCACCTTGGTTTATAAAGACGCTGTGGTTGGGTCTGTTGATGCTCCGATCAGAAGTTAGTCATGACGACTTGAAGCAGACGAGGGTTGCTGCCGCGCTTGGTCGGGTTTAAACTCGACACGACGAGATAATTGCAGGATCAGGATTTATCCGCTGCCAGGCAACCCGCTCCCTTCACAACACCGCTGAAGACGCCTGTAGTCTGAGACTTACGGTTAAACACTGTTACCGGGTCCTTCTTCTGATTCCGTGGCACACTGTTTCACAAAGTCTTAGGGATGCCAGGTCCTAAATAAATCCCCAGCCTAAAACCCGCCATAAATCAGCGCATATGTTCAATCACACGAGTTATATACATTTATAACAAAATCTATTTTAAGCATTTTTAAAGCATTATTTTTTGTTTGTTTTGTATTATTATTGTATACTACTACTATTTGTAGTAGCATATTATTATCGTTGTCATTATTAGTATTATTGTTGCTATTTATCCTTTTGGGTTCATTTTAAAAGTATCTCACCACGTGACCGCGGCTAGCCAACATTTGCAGAAAAACAGAGAACCTGGCAACTCTAGAACCTGACGCCACTTGTAGTCATCATATTTAGAAAAAATATACCTGCAATACTTCATATAGGCACGAGGTGACGACAGAGGGACAGAATAAAAATACAAATTACAAACAGAATGTGTGTTTGTACATACATATCATACCTGTATTTTTAAATGTCTTAAAATAAGTAGTAAATAAGTAAAAGTATGAAAGTAAAAGTATGAAAAAATGCAACAAAACTACATTTCCACTTACAAGTATGTCTATATTTCAATAAATTAATTACAAGTCACAATATCTGAATTGTATGTAGTATGTAGTATCCAAGATGTCCATGAAGTAGATTATAACCTCACAAGTGAATTGAGGAATGTTATCAGTTGTTAATAACAACCAGGCCAATTAGCATTTTAAAAATAGCTGGTTATTTAGATGGTTTTAATGTTTAAAAATCTGAATTATAAATTTTTAAGCCTTTAGTTCAGTCGCTGATGGGACTCGTATTTCTCAGCCCCGGCGCAGTGAAGCCACACACAGCATGAGAAACTACAATTCCCAGAAAATTCTGCTGCTGCCGCGCATGCGCACTGCCTAAATAAGTGCTGCCTCGTGATTGTCTCAGTGTAAGAAATAGAGGTGACCTCCGAAACGAGCAGAGGGGTACAGAGAGCTGGACAATACAGGACATGGTATGTAGTGGTTTGGATGTTATTGAAATGCACAGTTGTGTTTGTCATCTGCAGACCTGACTGTCAGAGTTGGGAGGTTTTAATGATGTGTGATGGACAGATCCGAGTACAACTGACAGCTCTAACAGACCAGCTGACTTAGCATAACAATAACACAGCAGGACTGGAGCTGGAGGTACATTATTATTATCCAGCTGGACTCCTCTTATCATGTATTCATAATTTAAACACAAGTGCTGCAGGTGACTTTTAAGTTCCCAGAGTCCTGTGTTCTCCAGGGTCCTATGTTCCTAAAGTTAGGATTAGGTTTTTATTCATTGTTTACAATGGAAATTTGCTCCAACCACTTCATAAGTCTCCTCAAGTGGAGGCTTATTACATAAAGAGCCTTACAGGAGTAGAACTGGAGAACAAAGAACTATGGGAGATCACATATGTAGAACCGGAGAACATAGGACCATGAGAGTGCACATATGTAGGACTGGAGAGCATGGGAAACTGACAGAGCACATATGTAGAACAGCGAAGTGAATAGTGGACCTGTGGTTTGAATGAATGGGAGCTTCTGTACTGTGTTGCTATAAATAATCCAGCCCTGTAAGTGTTTACGTCACACTGCGTTTGGCAGAGTCCAGATCTATTTATACATTTTAACATGGATCAGCCTCGGCCCTGTTCTGTTCTGGGAGCTGAGGTTAAACTGACTTGACCCTCAGCTCATGGCTGAGACCTTTTATGAATTTATTTTTGAGTAGAGAAGCCTGAGCAGCCTAAAACTCGTCCTCTAGTGAAAGTGTTGCTGCTTTAATTTATGTCAAACTAAAAGTAGCTTCAAACAGTAACTTACAGTGAGAATCTTTAGTTTGAAGAACTTTACCTGACATTGCTGAGTAACTTGAGGAACTGAGTTTCTTAGAACTTCCAGCTTCTCATCTTTGGTCTAAACCAGGGGTGTCGAACTCCAGTCCAGGAGGGCTGGACTCCTGCAGTTTGGTGATCTTCCTGATCAAACACACCTGAGTCATCAAGCAGGTAATGACCAGGTTTAAATGTAGTGTAACCAAACTGTGCTGGACCCTAATCATCCAGGACTGGAGTTTGACAACAGTGATCTAAAGTAAAATACAATTATCTCTAAACTGAGAACTAGTGATGACCAATTATGGGTTTTTCCCATATTTAGAGATCAGACTGACTGATATAATGCTCTACTAAAAAAAAACATAAAATCACTGTTGATTTGAGATGAAAGGATATGTTTATCAGACCTGAAGAGTGGTGACATTGACACCAGGGGGAGCTCTAACATTGTTCTACCGTAGCTACATTCGTAAGGCTGCCTTCAGATATGCTTGTAATTTTTTTCACCTGATTGTTTACAAATAATTGTCAGATGCTGATTAATCAACAATAATCGTCCCGAATTAATCAGCTGACTAATTAATTGGTCGATCACTATTGAGGAGTGTGATCAACAGAATAGGAATTACATTAAAATGGCTGAGAGAACATTACTCACTAATATATGTGAACAGATGTTAAATAATCATTTGAACATAGTCTTCTGACAGCCCCACATTAAAGGAACCTAACATGCAGATGTGGTCTTGTTTCCCTCCAGGCTGAACCCATCAGAGTTTTGGTGACCGGTGCCGCCGGACAGATTGCCTACTCTCTGCTCTATGGCATCGCTAAGGGAGATGTGTTTGGCAAAGACCAGGTAATCCCAGGCTGGAGGTTACGTAACATTCTGTCTCATCCCTTTACCTGCTGGGGTGTGCGCTCTACACGTCTCCAGTGTGATTAAGCTGAGCAGGGAGGGAGCTGGGCTTCAAATATTTACAATAACTTTGTTTGTATGTGCTTCTGTGTATACATGATGATACAAACACACTGTACATTAATATAAAGAGGAGATGCATCACTAGAATTAATGATGCCCATTACAAGTATCATATAAACACACGTTTTTGATCTGCTGAAGTACGAGCCTGGTTTTCACTTCCTTTTTTGTTTTTTCCTCACATAGAAGGAGGGATAGATGAACAGGGACAGAAGGACAAAGTTGGATAGATTGATGGATAGACGAAAATGAAAGGACTGATGGACAGATGAAAAGACAGACAGCTGGCTAAATTGACAGAAGGACAGACGGATGAACAGATGGATGGATAGATACATAGTTGAATAAAGACAGATGGAATGACAGAAAAACATACAACAAATGGCTGGATAGACAAAGTTGGATAAAGACAGAGTGATGGAAGAATAGAAGGAGAGATGGATACACATGACTGGTAGATGAAATAGGAGGGATGGATGGGTAGATAGACAGACATGGATGCATGAATACAGGTGTGGCCAACTCTGGTCCTGGAGAGCCGCATTCCTGCCCAGTTTGGTGATCTCCCTGATCAAACACACCTGATTCAACTCAGCAGGCAATTAGCAGGTTTAATTGTAGTGTCAGAGCAGTGACATCACCAAACTGTGCAGGAATGCGGCTCTCCAGGACCAGGGTTGGCCACCCCTGCATGAATAGATAAAGACATGACTGGATGAATGGATAGACTGAGATGAATGGATGGACAGAAGGACAGATAGATGGATAGAGAAGGAGATGGGCAGGGGAAAAAGAGACAATAAGAGGATAAAAACACAATAAAGCACTGTTGGCTTTGATTTTCTTCTCTTTTAGCCTCTCGTCCTTGTCCTGCTGGACATCCCTCCTATGCTGCCCGTGCTGGAAGGTGTGGTCATGGAGCTGCAGGACTGTGCCCTCCCTCTTCTGAATGGTAAACTCCTCAAATCTGCACCCACACACACGTACAGTACAGTACAGTCTGTCCACTGTATGGCCTTCATCTACACTGAAGCTGTAACAGTGTATCACGGTACTGACTCCTCTGCATCCAAACTGTTATTCTTCAAATATCTACAGTCTTGTATATTAACTAGAAATGTGCATTTCCTGAAGGAAACGCGGGATGTTGGGCTTTGCTACCATGGCCCATAAGCTAAGGTATCCCAGTTGGTTTGTAAGGTGATTCTGTGGTAACTGTGGCGGTTGCTATGGTGCCCCAAGGCGGTTGCTATGGCGCCCCAAGGCGGTTGCTAAGGTGTGACTAGGTAGTTGCTATGGTATCTGAGGTGGTTGGAATTTGATATGGGTGAAAATGAATGAAAGTCAATGGGATGAAAAAGGGATGGCAATAAAACGACAAATAAACGAGTGCGGGTCAAAAGAACAGTGAATTTGTGCTCAGGGCCTGCCCTGATAAAGTGTATCCGAAACGGTGCGAATCGGTCAAGCAGAAGTACAGTAGATGAGCATGCATTTTTGTTCCCCATTCATTCTTAAAGGGAAAAAATTCCCAGATTAAGGAAGTTTTTTGGAAAACTGCACATGCACAAGCCCGGATCACGCAATCGGACCGAACAATCTGGAGTTGGAACGGTGTCGATATCTCGAAAACTGCGGGACAAAAATCCGGCAGAAGAAGAATAATATATGAAAATCGCAATATAATAATACTTTATTACCCAGACAAAAGACCAAATTATGATTATACTACTGTATAACTGAGCTTTATTCCTCATGGACATGTGATGTGACCTGTGATTGACCTGCAGAGCTGCAGTGTAAACACCATTGTGAGCGATATGTGGCATCTGCATTAGTTCTGACCTGTCTTTGTGTCCCCCGTCTATAAGAGGCCCCTGGGGCAGGGAGACACGAATGACCCCAGATACAGTTCAAAAGCCACATTACTGTTTATATATATATATATATATATATATATATATCAGTGATGCTGGGTGGAGCCAAGCTGCTGTACTTTGGAGAAAATGTCGGTTTCTGTGACATCACAAAACCTGTGCACTCATAGCAAGCTGTTTTTAGTTGTTTGCATGCAGCTGAATTCACATTACAGCCTGATTTATTCAGATGTTTTGCTCAGGTCAGCTTTGACTATCTTGAAGGTGCACATTCATAAATGTAAGTGAGCTGTATCTGCAATGTGAGCGAATCTGTGTCTGAAATGACATGTGCATAGTGTCATATGGGGGCAGCCGTGGCCTGGTGGTTAGGAATCTGGTCTTGTGACCATTATGTTGGTGGTTCGATGCCCGGGCAGGTCATGACTGAAGTTCCATTGAACAAGGCACCTAACCCCCAACTGTAAGTCGATCTGGATAAGAGCATCTTCTTAATGCATCAAATGTCAAGTCAAGGCCTCAAGTGACTCAGCGGGTGAACACTGACCAGAGGATCACAAGTTTAAATCTCGTTCATCCTGTTCACCATCAACAGCTGGAGCCCGAGAGAGCAAAATTGGCCGTGCTCTCTCTGGGTGGGTAGATGGCGCATTCTTTAATATTACAATGTCTGCTTTCTCAGTCGTCTACTGATTGGTCCATCAGAGCTGGAGATCCTGCACTTTCCTCAGAGTGCATTGGCTCCCCAGCGGTGGTTCTAGTAAAAGCTTGTGTATAGTGACTTTCTGTCAAATATTGGGTGGAGGATTTTTGAGATCTGCCATCCCTCTATTAGTGAGACTGATTGTATTAAACTGGTAAAACAGACGTGTTGATATCTGATGTGTGATGGTGTTTAGCTCAGAAGGACAGTAAACAGCTGGTGGACTGTACATAATCAGGAGGAGAAGCTGAATAAAAGCTGCTAGCAGGTCTGTGTGTAAACAGGAGAGAAGTCGGAACTGGTTTAGCACTAAACATGTGTACAGACAAAAATACTTCACTTCCTTCACATTTCACTTGCTCATGAATCTAAGACATATCAGCGCTAGGACCACATATGAAAGTGACTCTAAATCAGGTTTGAGTCACTTCTGCTTGGTAATGTGAACTTATGAGATGGGCCCTTTAATGTTTCCAGAATATTGACCTGATTGTTTATGCCTCAGAGGTCCGTCCTGTGGGCATATGAAGCTGTGATTAAAAAACCGGTGTGTTCTGTTGTGTAGAGGTCATTCCCACTGATAAAGAGGAGGTGGCCTTTAAGGACCTGGACGCTGCCATCCTGGTGGGCTCCATGCCCAGGAAGGAAGGGATGGAGAGGAAGGACCTGCTGAAGGCCAATGTTGCCATCTTTAAATCTCAGGGGGCTGCGCTGGACAAGTATGCAAAGAAAACAGTCAAGGTAACGGAAGGTTCAATGGATGTTAACTGTTAGACTAGCTGCATGTGGTGAGTTGCATGCAACTTAAGGCCAAGTAAAAAAAAAAAAAATTGGTGATCATCCTTTTTCACCAAAATTTTGGGTCGGGGGGGAGGTGTTTTTTTTTTTTTTT
>BRDA01000291.1:36369-48048 GCA_036984385.1 Crenuchus spilurus | reverse complement strand
TGTGTCCAAGAGTCTTACAATCTTACAGAACAAAGATTATAGTATCAGGCATTTAAGAACAACAAGTACACAAATACATATTTTTCCATAACAAATGTCATAAATATTTACCTTTATACTGTTTAAAAGTGGCCTCTGTTTTACAAAATGTGTTGGGTTGCCAGTTGGGCTTATTTTGGGCTTGTTTTCATAGAGCTGGTTGCTTGTTTCTATCGCGAGATCTGGCAACACTGCAGCCAAGCAAAAACTGTCATTGTTCTGTTGTGGTTGCCGTTAGGCGTTCACCTACTGTCTCGCGGCTGCACCGTGGCACTCACCCGTCCGAGTCAAGGCTCCATTACGCTGTTTAATTAGCTGTCGTGAGAGCCCTTATGCGAGATGTCGCGCGACACAGTCTATGTTGTGGGTTAGTGACGTGACAGCAGCTACAGTACAGTTTTTAGCTCAAACTTGTGGAGTTAAACCATGGTCGGATCAGATCACGTTCTCAACGTAAGCGAACCTCACCCGAGTTCGTTTGGACCGGACCAAGACCATCTCATCTCGCAGGTCTCCGTACGGTTCGTTTGATCCGCACCCGAGTTCGATTACTGTTTTCTACCCGGACGAAACGATGTTGCACAATAAGTCGAGCCGAACCCTGAACCAGTCCCAAAACCAAGACTTAACCAACACGCAAACCACGCAATTGCTTGGGGGGCCCCCTGCTGCCCAAAAGACGTTAGCAAAAAAAGAATACAGTAGTTTTGGTTCTCTGCAGACTTTTCCATCCAAACGCTATATTCAATGCATTTTTAAAGTTGGCCCACAGTCCATGTTAAGTTATTGGATGTTTGTTCTGCCTGTGTCACGTCAGCTAGATATTTAATCTGATATTACCTTAATATCAGAGGTTTCATATTGTGTTTTTAACTTTTATTATCGGCCGCACTGTACCGCTAAGCCGTGTAGCTCTAGCCTCGTGCTGATATGGAGTCTGCTCACCTAGCCGCTTAGGATGCTGCTTCTCTGGCTTGCAGAAGATCGCTCTTTTGCTGCGTGCGGGGTGGAGGTGTGGGAATAAAGGCACACGACAAGGTAGACTTCATTTTAACTCTTTAGTTGGTGCATCAGTCAATATTACAATGCTGCAGACTGCCTAGCTCCAGCACCAGAACTATATACAGTATAGAGTTCAATGCTGGGGCCGTATGGAGGACCAAAAATGACAAAAGTACATACGCATTACACTTATATAGCGCCTTTCTAGACACCCAAAGGCCGCTTTACAATCAACACACTTCATACACACTCCGGTGAGAAGCGGCAGCCAGTCGCGCACAGCGTACTCTCAACCGGAAGCGACCGTCCACCTGGAGGACTGCATCTAGCACTATGGGATCACCCAGAACAGAGTGCCAACCATATCTGGGCATACATACATTCATTCATACACACCAGGGTAATTTTAGAGTATCCAATCCACCTGATATCCATGTTTTTGGACTGTGGAGGAACTGTGGAGGTTTTTGGACTGTGGACTCCCCGGAGGAAACCCACGCGGAGAACATGAAAACTCCGCTCAGATGCGGACTCAAACCCAAAACCTCAGCGAACCTGCCACCCATATAAAAGAAAAGAAAAAACAAAACAAAATATACATTTTTTCATGAAAAAGTGTACATACTAATAATACATGTTTTTACTTTATTTATGTATTTAACATGTCTACATTTATTTATTTATGTATTTCCACTCGTGTGCATTTACTTTTCTTCAAACCATATGTTAATTGAGTGGGCGGTCCTAACCTCATTCTAAAAGCACGATTGGTCAGTTTGGTGAACCAGACAAAAGCAATCGAACAACACTATCTTGTAATAAACCGAGTTGGCTAAGCTATTCTATTAACTCCACAATGGCGTCGAGTGGAAGGTCATTAACAGAACTGCTACGAGATGTAGCTGACCAGTACAATACAAAGAATACAGTGTCTTTCAAAAAGACATGCTTGCTGCTGTTTGGAGTGTTGATAGTGCTTTAAATTGGAGATGAGCTGGATACTCATTTCAGACCTTAGGAGACGCTATTTTGGTTCACATGCACGACCGCACTACGCAGATTTCTCTCTCTCTCTCTCTCTCACACACACTCTCTCACACACACACACACACACACACACGGAGAGAGACAGAGATTAGTCATAGTACCTTCTCTTTCATTTAGTCCTTTGGCCCATGGTTCTCAACAAACATTCGCCAAAGATCTTAAATCAATGGCAATTGTTCTTAAAGACATTTCATCAGTTGTAGTTAACCAGGAACGTTCGTTCGCAGCGGGAACCAAAAAATACTTGGTTTTTCAGTGCGAACCAAACGCGCCTGCGCACTGACGCGACTCGTAGCGTACAGTGGTCCACTGAAGAAGCTCAGTTTTTGTTTCTTTGGTGTTCTCCGGAGTTTCAGGAGAAACTTGAGGGGAGTATTACAAAGGAGAAACTCTACAGCGAGCTGCTGGAGGATTTAGATCGGGCAGGTTTTGTTAGTTCAAGAGAGCAAGTGATAGATAAGCTAAATAAGCTAAAAAGGACTACAGAGATTCTAAAAAGGAGCTATCGCACAGTGGAGCTGGACGAGGGAATGTACCGGCTCTAGATTTGATTTGTGAAGTGAAACAAACATTTGTACCAAGAGCACAAATGCTCGTAAGTAGTCGATGCGCTCCGTCATCTTTGTTTATAATTCCGCTTTGTTGATGACGTACACCGTGACGTATCCTCGGTTCAATTAGTGGAAACGCGGGCTGGTTCACTAAAAACCACCAAGGTTCTCATAAGCCCGAACGGCACCAGTTCAAGAACCAGTTATTCTGGTGGAAAAGTGCAGAGTTCTTCATCTCTAGTGGTTCAAAACTTGTATTGTTCACATGTTTTTTTTAATCCTTCATAGTTTTATACTGTAATTTAATAGCATTGTAAGTGATACTTGTGTTATGGTGCCTTTTTTTATGAAGCTACTTTAATACTTTTTCGTATTGTGGTGGGTGATTGTATTTATAACTGTTTAATTTATTTTATGTTATTTTTGTGGAAGTGGTGCTATTTTGTGATAATTTAATAATTGGTTATAATAAAATTTTTATTTATAAAGCATTGTTATGCAGCATTTTTACTCATCACAAGTGCTTAACAATGTCAATAATGAAACAAAATGTTATAAAATTAGGTTTAAGCTATTAATTAATTAATAATGTAAAAAATATATACGGAGAGCCGTTTGTGAGCCGAAAGAGCCGGCTCTCCACAGTAAGAAGAGCTATTAGAGCCGCATTTCAAAATAGAGCCGAAAATCCCATCACTAGCCAGTATTGCTAGAGAACAGTCGCTGAAAGCCAAGGCATTACTAATAGAGAGGAAACTATCGGAACTCTTTAACCAATAGTGTTTTTAGAATGAGGTTAGGACCGCCCACTCAATTAACATATGGTTTGAAGAAAAGTAAATGCACAGGAGTGGAAATACATAAATAAATAAATGTAGGCATGTGGACATACATAAATAAATAAATGTAGACATGTGGAAATACATAAATAAATAAATGTAGACATGTTAAATTCATAAATAAAGTAAAAACATTTATTAGTATATACACTTTTTCATGAAAAAAAATTATATCTATTTATTTATTTATTTATTTATACTTTTTTGTCATGTTTGGTCCTCCATTTATTTATTTATTTAATTATTTATTTATACTTTTGTCATTTTTGGTCCTCCATAGGGCCCTGCGGTGAGTCTAATACAATAACTACTCTGCAAATACATAAACGTGCGTATATAAACAGGATGCTGAACTGTGATTGGCTGAGCTGAATGTCACTCTGAATATCACCATTACAGTATTAAAATATTTACATTTGAATGTGTCTGTGTGTGCGTCTGCCAGTCTGTGATAAGCCATCCATTTACATGCCTCCAAGTGTAACTATTGTCAAAATAATTCAGAATTTCTCCTTATTTTTACTCAAAAATTAGGTATAATTTTATGTAAATGAGGTCTGTTGTGTAAAATTGTGGTATTGAATTGTAAAAAAAAGTGTAAAATTGATGGTATTGAATTGGGTGATAATTTTATGGTACATGCTTTTGAGAATTTATTAATATTTAATATTAATTAAATTAGGATTATATTAGGATTGTAACAAATTAGGATTTTATTAATGAATTTAATTATTTTATTATTAACAATGACTAATAATAATAACAATAATAATTAATATTAACTATTAATGAAATATTATGAAGATTAATAAAATATTATGAATAATAATGTTTAAGTAAAGTATTAATATAACTATGAAAAGGAATTTGTTTGATCAGGGCCCCCAGACATAACATTGCTTGGGGCCCCAGAACTTCCAAATCCGCCCCTGCCTAAAACTTAATGTTTTCAGTTCCAAATATAATTATAAAACACTGAAAAGGGGATTTTTTCATGTCCTCTGTAAAGCTAGAGGAAATGTTTTTGCAGAAACTAGTAACTAGGTAAACTATACTGTGGATCCTCGATTATCGGTTGCCCTGGTTATCATACAATTCGGTTATGGTCGACTTTTCGGGGAAATTTTCTCCCAGTTATATTCATCCTTTCTGTCTGCCCACGTGACTTGCCACTAATTTAGCAAAAGCAAAGCATCCACTCATGCATTCCTTGTTCATTCTGGCTTTGTTTGTCCTTGATGACACTCAGTTTCTAAAAGTAGATAAAGAGAACCCAGTTAAACAAATGAGATAAAAATATTATACTTACAAACTATTATACATACAAACTTTCAAGCATCACTGTATGTAAAGTGAACCTACATAAAGTCACTTCAGTGCTGCACAACCTGAAAAAAAATTGTAACACAAAATCTAAAACCACATAATTATGTACACCAGTAAATTGTAAGTATATTTTATTATATTAAAATAAAAATAAATAAAAAAAATAAACAAATTTTCTGCTAATTTAAGAATTCTTTTGTTTACAAAAACATCAACATTATGCCTTCATTTTATGTAGTAATAAACACTTAGATAAAAAAAAAACTAAGATAAAAAACAGTAATGTATAAAAATATTATACTTAAGACTTGTTAATATCCTGTAATCATTACAGTGTAATGTATGCAATTTTGTGAAAGGTGGCAAGCAGCTGATGGCAGTCTGACAAATGTAAGATTGAGTGGCTTTAATGATGCTGTGCAACGTTAAACTTAATTGTACTTGAATTGCCTACTGTAAGACATCCTTGACTGTGAAGTCATTAAAATGATGATGCATACAGCTTTGCTTTGTTCCAAAAAAACTTTTTGATGGTGATAGTAGGTTAATGCCCAGCAGATGTCACTGTTCTTCAGTGGCAATGCCAGCCATCAGCAATTTTATCATCCAGTGCTACAGTCATGACAATCCTGTAACTGTAGCATATTTATACCATTTTAGAAATTATTCCACTTGACACAATCTGTAAAAACTAACAAATCTAGTGTGAAATACAAAAACAATAACAACCTCTTCTCCAGCAGGGATCTCTCCCCCTCCCAAACACACGTGTGCAACAATCTGGCAAACTGTTTAAGCCAAGACTTCACGTGAACTGCTGTCAAGATGTTTCTGCAGTATAGAGAAGACTGCGCCTCCCCCTATAAATAGCTGAAAGCAGACAGTGAGCCTCACCAAAGTCCCAGAGCAACCTCTGCCTCCCTCTAGCTCTCTGTCCACTCTGCCAAAACTAGTTTTCACTGTGGCTTTACGATGACTCCTCAAAAGCTCTGAAACATCAGCAGGACAGATCAGATTCTTCAAAACGAAGTTGAACTATTTAATTCAGGTGTGAACTTAACCAAAAGGCAGGTAAGATGAACTGTGCATCATTCTCATCATTGTGTTATTTTGTTGTTATTATTGGAGTTACAAATGTTTAGATTAATTATTACTGTATGATATGAGGCTGTAAGTCATTCACAAGTAGTCCAATTTCCTGTGATGTTTACTAGAATTATTTCCTAAATGAGAAAATGAAATGTTGTAAATACAGTAGTTCAAACAAAACATGTTTTTTGGGGGGTATTGAGTAAAACAGTAACTAGCTGAAGTCCAGTACTATGTTCTTTTTTATTATTTTTTTTCCATCAATGTATTTTTGACAGAAATAAAAACATAAATCTCAAAGGTGTGATGAGTGACCTCTCTCTCTCTCTCTCTCTCTCTCTCTCTCTCTCTCTCTCTCTCTCTCTCTCTCTCTCTCTCTCTCTCTCTCTCTCTCTTTCATACTTACACTTCCTCTCTGTCTTTCTCTTACGCAGACCATGGTGAGGGTTCTGGACACAATACTTTTGCTGACATGTGTGATGCTCCCTTCCTGTTTGTGCCAGACGCCCTCTCCTCAACATGACCAGCTAAAGTTCCGTCTGGCCGGGTACCCACGCAAGCACAATGAGGGCAGGGTGGAGGTTTTCTATAACGGCCAGTGGGGCACAATCTGTGATGATGACTTCACTCTATCTAATGCTCATGTGTTATGTCGTCATCTGGGCTTTGTGGAGGGCCTTAGCTGGTCACATAGTGCCAAGTATGGAGCTGGAACAGGTTGGTATAACAAGTAAATTAATAGAAATAGTCCAAAATGTCTTTTTATGAATATATTTCAGAGATAAGAAAACAGAGATTTAGGGGGTTTGTATGCTTACTGGTGTAAATCTAAAGACATCTGAACACAGCAGTGAACAGCAGCTGTACCAGCATTGAAATGTTAAATATAAATGAATAATATTTAATTGATTGTGTCATTAATCTTATATAGCCTGCAGTATAAACCCCTTGAACCCAACTAAAAATGATCTCAGAACAAAGTCTCAAATTTAGGTGCCTGTTCATTTACTGCAGAGAAACTAAAGTTTGAGTGAGTTTATACTATTGCAGGAAAGTTAGCCAAGGTTTGCATGAGTTTACATCATCACAAACGAGTTAGCCAAGGCTCAAGTGAGTTTACATTGTTGCAAGAGAGTTCATTAAGGTCTCACTGAGTTTACACCACTGCAGGAGAAATAGCCAAGGTTCTAGTGAGTTTACATTGGTACAGGTTTTACCACAGTTAATGTCCCAGCAGGCACAATGACGTGACAATGTTCTGACAATGTTGTTTATGTTCATGCAACGTTGATACAATGTTATGATATGGTTCTGTGCCAGTACATTATCCCAGGGAAGTGTAGACATACATCCGTTTTAATTAAAAATGTATCTTGCACAAGGCCATTTTGCCATTTTTGCTTTACTGGTGCATAACATCAGCAAACAGTTAATAACCACCTCCACTAAGCCACTAAGTCATCATTTTCAAACATTAGAATACATTATTTATTGAACAATATGTTTTATGATTAATAACTGGCTAATACCTCTAAATGAAAGGGATACTTTTGCTCTATCTGACTGTCTATGCAGGTAAGATTTGGCTGGATAACGTGATCTGCTCAGGCTCAGAGACAAGCATTGAGAAATGTATGTCTCGAGGTTGGGGTAACAGTGATTGCACTCATGAGGAGGATGCAGGGGTCATCTGTAAAGATGAGAGACTGCCTGACTTCCTGGACTCCAACATAATTGAGGTAAGCTGAAAACATCAGTAGTGTAAGCAAGAGTGAAAAACAGGAGATCTGTTCTGCTTGCAAGTTTGCTGTGATTTGAATTCCAATTAAAGTAGCAGTCGACTGCAATGATACTAAACTTCCTCCTTTAAAACCTCTGATTGACCACAAACTGAAAGTTCCTGCTATTTGAAAAGCATTGTGCATAATTGGGTAGAGTACATTCAAACACATAGTGATCTCTTTTTGATTTACTTAATTAGTGTACATCAGAACACATTGTCATGTTGCTTTGAACTGTGCAAGACAAGTAAATTATGGTACATGCTTTTTTTATGTTTTTCACATGCTGAAACTAATTATTATGCTCTGATGAAAAAAGCCATTTGAAGTGATTAAAGAAAGTAATTAGGTTCTTAGAAAAGTGCACAATAGGGGGAGTTCTGTTAAAGCCATGTCATTATTTGACTGAATCCTTTTGATGATTACAGGCTTGCTGCAATGCTAACAATGTAGCTGTTCTTGTTTAGAGAATATTGTTCTTATAGAAACGTTAGATTTCCATTTTCTTCCATTCGTTTGATTAAAGTTATTCCTGTTTAATAAACTGTTTAATCTCTCACTACGAGTTATTTTTCTATTTGCTCAGAGGAAATGTGCTCATTCATTCGTGCAATCTGTGACAAAGGCGAAGCTTTTGTTTTTTTCTAACCTCTCTCTATCACTCCCTCTCTCCCCCCAGTTTCTTATTCAATTTTAAATCTTTCTTTTTTCCTCCCACTGTCTCTAACTGTCTGGAGTTGTTTCCATCTGTCTCGTAGACTTTTCTTCATTCTTCTTTTCCCCCTCTTTTCTGCACAGAATGGAGCCCACAGGCTGTAGGTTAGCTCTGAGGGGAAACACTGTCTGTGCTGGAGCCAGCAGTGTGAGCCACAGACTCTGTACTAAATTAACCTCGCATGATCTGAGAGAGAGAGAGAGAGAGAGAGAGAGAGAGAGAGAGAGAGAGAGAGAACTCTCCTGTGATACATAGAATAGATAGCTAGCTCTCTTGTGATATTAGAATAAAAGAAACAAAGATAATAAGAGAAAGAGAAGAGAATCATCAAGAGAATGATGGAGAGAAGAGAGAATGAAAGAAAGTAAAAAAGAATGAGACAGAGAGAGGAGAGCCAAGAGGAAATGAGTGAAACAGAGAGAGAGGGAAGAGAACATGAGAGAGAAAAGAGATCAAATGAGAGGGTGAGACAAGAGAGAATGAGAGAAAGAAGAGATCTAGGGAGAGGCGAGATGAGATAATGAGTGAGAGGATAGAGAGAGAGACACAAACACACAGACAGTGGAGAGAGTGTGAATGGGTGAATGCTCTGTAAGAGGCTGTGCACTCTTGTCCAATGGGTTGCTTTGTACCGGAAGAGTGAAAGAACACAGAGAACTTGAGGCAGCCATTAGAAACAGCTGCTTCACACTGGACTCCAGCCCTCACAGAGACACTCAACATTGTCCCCTTCCACTGGAATGTTGCAAATGAGACATTTCAGGTCCAAATTCAGCATGAAGTCCAAAACACATTTATAGAGAATTCTATTGTGATGAATGAGAGGTGTCACTAGTAAACATAAACATTTTTAAAACCTATTTTGGGTAGCACCATTTAGATAGATCAGAACACCAATCATAATGCATGCTTACCACAAAACCACACACACAAATAGTCTACCCTCATTCACCCACATCCATGCACTTACTTGTGTACTCACACACAGTAAAATACACACATATGGGGTTGGTTTTTTTTGGAGTTGCAAATACACAGTCTAAAGGAAAAGTTTCTCACTGTCTGCTTACACAAGGACAAGCATTCCATGGCACTGATTCAGCAGCCTGAGTGTGCATACGTGCCTGTGTGTGCATGCACATGTACTCACAGCTTTTCTGGATTTCTTGCACATGGCCACAGTTAGTCCTCTTCCCCAAAGCTAATCTTAGAACATTTAGCCTGCTATCATGATATAGCTAAATGATGTATGACAAAGTAGGAGAGAGTATAACTTTTGTCTGAATATTTCAGACTATTCTGGAATTATTGTTTAGTCCTGTGCATATAACATTATGTCCTCATCCTGTCAGTGAATATTTACACATTTTCATCTACAATAAACACAGTGTCCATAGGTATTTTTATTATAGGAGTGTTTCAGTCTGGCAAGTTTATGAATGTTGAAGCTGATGTCACTTTCTTACACATCTATGCACTAAGATGCAATTTAACAAACACCTGTTATCATATACACTGTTATATTTACACATAATTGGTGGTAAAGTCACTTTCTGTTTTCTGCTATAAGCTACTAAACTGTAAGAAACTATGGAGTAAGTGTGTGAGGCTGCACATTTGGAACTGAGTTGATATGGATGTAAAATTTTACTCCATACTCCATATTTTACTTTTACTGTCTAATAATACATATCCACAGTAGCAGCACATTATAATCCCGTCTCTTTAGCCAGTCATTTTTAAAAGCTATAAAAGGATTTCATATTGCATAGTGCATAGTTCAGTATTTCAACATTACCCTGTGGTTTTAGTAGTCCAACTACATTACTTTACATCTGATTTGAGTTAGCAAAGGTCAGAGGTGGTCATTCTTGCTGTGGAGGCTATGAAGAATCTGTAGCTGTATCTTCAGTACTTTATCCAGCCCAATGCTACAACGTAAAATATACTAATGGTTACTTTTTAAAAATCATTGTTTGATTTACATTTATTGAATAGATTTTAATTTTAAAAGTTTTGATTAAAATGTATTGAATAAGTGAAATAAATGTAAGTGTTATTGTAGTTTATTTCATTGCACACAGTATGAACCCAAGGTATTCATGTTTTGTCTGGCCAAATTATTATACATATCCATTCCTGCATTTCAGGCCTGTAACACATTCCAAAAACACTTGGGATGGTAAAGCATTTACCACTTTTAAATTTTGCCATTCCTTCTGACAACACTTAACAGACATTTTTACACCAAGGATAACAAGCAGTGAAATTTCACTAATTATTTTTGTCACATTCCTCTGGCAAACACATCTTAAGGTGTGCAGCAGTACGGGGTTGTTAATACATTTTTAATTTCAAAATCTCTATTTTTTTGGGACAGGTCAGGACTGCAGGAAGGTCAGGCTAGTACTTTTTGTAATACCTTGTCTTTGTAATGTGTGCAGCATGTGGTTTTGCATTGTCTTGATGAAAAATGTATAGAAATGAACTTTATTTGTAGTGAAATGATGAAAAGTTGCCAATTAACAGGAACCAAAATGAGGAAACATCTTTCAACATACTCAATATTTTGATTTAGTCTGTTCATTTTTATTTACTCCATCCTATATAATGAGTCTATTTATTAATAACAGTTTAATCTTGTTGATTAAATTATTCACTGTTTAAATGACAGACATTGTCATTTTTACTAGGAATGATGAAAAGGCCTAGTATAAATTTTCCAGAAATGCATGATGAGTTATGTCTGCTTTCAAAAACATAAAATCATTAAGCCCCTCCCATCAAAAAAGTGATCAACTAAACAACTACCTAACCAAAGCAGCCAAAGGACTGAAACTCATTTAACAAAGCCTTCAAGGGAGCAATGTAACCGTTCTAACAGTGACTTAACAAATCCCTTTCACTCTGCAAGAATCCCTTTTCCTTAAGCCAGTAGCCTATTCTTGAGGCTGTTCACGTTTAGTTACAGCCTTGAACAATCCAGCTTGAGGAGAAGTTTTGGAAAAATGTCCAATGTGTACCTATAAAACAGACTAAATAAAAAATAACTGTATAGTTGAATTTTGCTAGACAAGATGTGTAAAAGTAAAACAGACAATGGTTACTGGCTACAGCAAGTTAGTAATTATTAAAAAAAAAAAATAACACTGTATTGACTTTGAACGTGGTTGAAAGCAACTTTTTAGTGTGATGACTACAAACCGGATTCCAAAAAAGTTGGGACGCTAAACAAATTGTGAATAAAAACTGAAGGCAATGATGTGGAGATGGCAAATGTCAATATTTTA
>BRDA01000291.1:6139-36269 GCA_036984385.1 Crenuchus spilurus | reverse complement strand
AAATATTGACATTTGCCATCTCCACATCATTGCATTCAGTTTTTATTCACAATTTGTATAGCGTCCCAACTTTTTTGGAATCTGGTTTGTACATTCATATGAGGCCAAATGCACTTTTGTGGTAAGGTGATTAAAACAAAATGAGAAAAATCTATCAATTTTTTGCTTTTGGCCTCTTTACATCTCTCCACATGCTGTCAAGTCACCATATGCTGTTTGTTTACATCTTCCATCATGTCTCCACCTCCAGCTATATTATGTTGCACTTGTTTCATTGTTAGCACCTGAGTTTCTTCTCTGTTCACAGCCTTACTTGTCTATCATGTTTGATTATGTTTGCCTTAAAAAGCCTTCCCAGTGTTTCAGTCCTCGTCTGTCATTGTACATCAACCCTGTTATGTAGATGTCTCCACAGCTTTATTTACCACAGCCACAGTGTTTGTTTGTTTTGGTCACAATAAAAGTCACATTTCTGGATACATGCTGTGTTCTGCCTCCTCCTGCATCACAGACCCAGTCAAGCTGACAACAACATGCTGCCAGTGTTTTTTGCTGGTGTAGAATGAGCTGGACTGTGGGTGAAAGTGCACATGTGGAAAACTGCAGTTTGTTTTTCTAACAAATATTAGGCTATAATTTTTATATCCAATATGATCACATTTTTGTCTCATATGTCACATTTTTAATCAAGTGTGTTAACTAGGGGAACCCTCATGAGGGTTTCTTTATAATGTCAGACATGGCCATCTCACAATGAATGCCTGTCAGTCCTCTCGGCTTTTGATATTGTCTCAGTGCCCCCCATGGCTGTTCCACATAATTCAAATGACTTCTGTATCATGTTTTTACTAATACTGTGAGTGTATGGCCTCACCCATTTAAGTTTTTGGGGATTGAATGACCAATATGCAAGTATATACCAGTATACTGCACTCATTCAAGTGCAGTTAGGAGTTCTCCAAGAACTGAATGAAAGAAAAAGTGTGTGTGATGCTTCTGTTATACAGTTTATTTAATCCTCGTGACAATTCTTCTGTTTTAGATGCAGGTGGATGAGAACAGGATGGAGGAGATCCGCTTGCGCCCACTATCTGCTGCCCATGGTGCCCGAATGCCTGTTACTGAAGGCATAGTGGAAGTGAAATATAAAGACAGCTGGAGTCACATCTGCAACAACGAATGGACCTCCAAAAACTCCCGTGTGGTCTGTGGCATGATGGGATTCCCATCAGAGAGAATTATGGGAAAGAAAACACACAGGTAGGAGATCAGTGATTTAGATCATGAAAATCTTATAGGAATGTCAAAAAACTAATTTGCACATTTGACTAAAATCATTAAATAATTTGGTGACCTTTGACTTCTAGCGTTTGTTAGCACCAGTAGCCACACAGACAGTACTCATTAAATTAATAATATAACTTTGGACTCCAAACATGCCTTGCGTAATGGATTAAATGGAAAACTGTCTAAATTTGATTTTTGGCTGAAACATTCCTTCAGGCAGTGTTATTTTAATTTAAAATAATTTTAGATTTGAGATATTTCTGCACTTTTTTCTATGCTGGGTGGAAAAGCTGTAGAGAATTACAGTAGTATGGAACAAAATTGAGTATACCTTATTCAGTATCAGTAAAATGCATTCAGCACTAACCTGCTGATTTTTTCTAATACTTTGTGTGTTGATCTGTTGCCGATAACAAATTAAAGCCTTTTTGGCATGAATAACACCAGTCTAGATCAGTTTAGTGGATAAATGTTTGCCATTCTTCACAGATGATTATTTTTAACTTGTCTTTGCAAGAGTGACGATTGCTTCCGCTTCAAGATCACTCAGATACTCTATGAGATTCAGGGAAAGCAATACGCTTGACCAAGTGATACTTAACCAGGTGCTAAGGATCATTGTCTTGTTGAAATATTCCTTTTGTGTTGAGTATTTTGAGACTGGCAATCATCTTTTGTTCAGTATTTGTGCCCATTAGCACATGATGCCATTTTAAAAAGTCATCTCCCCTGCACCTGCTGAACGCATGAACTCCCATGTTAAGAGACTTCTTCCTCCATGTTTCACTGTTGTCTCTATGCAGTCATGCTGAACATCATCTAAAATAATCAAGTTTATTTTCATTTCATCTGAGCAGAAAATGTGCTGCCAATTTCCAGCAGACTTCTTTTCATGGTCCTTTGCAAACCTTTGTCTTTAAAATGTATGCATATTTGTTAGTAATGGTTTTCTTCCACAGAGCTTGACTTCATGTAACTCACTGAGATGCCAATTATCTGATGATACATCAGGGCTAAGCCATAAGCACTGAACCATCTGTTTGTCACCTTGTGTATTTTTTACTAAAAAGGTTTAAGAAGGTATAGGCAATTAACTTTAACTTGAAGAGGCAAAAATGCTGTTTTTCACATTAAAATGAATCTAAATGGATTAATGTAATAGGTAAACAAATTTTGTAAACAAAATTTCAGTGATGCTGAACAGAGGTGTACTCACTTTTGTTACAATCTGTGCATTTTAATAGTGCTTAGATACTTCAATATTGCTTAGGCTTGCCAGAAACTTTCCTCAAGTATTTAGTGCTGTGCAGAAGTTTGGAACAGCACTTTATAGTTGTGGTCAGTGAAGGGTTCCTAGAAGCTGAGACACCTAATTTGCTGCTGGCTGCCTGTTTTCTGACTGAAAGTGGACTTTTTCTGTCTGATCTTTGGAGATTCAGAGGTTATGTTTTTGTTTTGAGTATGCATTTCATCTTCATCCAGTAAACAGTGTGTTATGGAGTGGTTGTGTTATAAAACACATAAAAATGTGAGATGATGAGTTTGTGTAAACACTCTGAAGACTTCCAGATTTCAGATATTTATATCTGGACGTCTGTGCAATTATGCATAACAAAAGACTACAACCTTTAGACATTTATAAGCCTTTAGTTATAAAACTAATCTGTCATATCCAGTGATACCGTGGTCTGATGGTTAGGGACCTGGTCTTGTGACTGGAAGGTTGTCAGTTCAGTCTCCTGGCAAGTTGTGACTGAAGTGCTCTTGAGAAAGGCATCTAACCCCCAACTGCTCCCTGAGTGCTGTGGATAGGGTTGGCCCACCGCTTCAGGCATGTGCTCAATGCCTTATAGCATCTCTACTGTGTATGTGTGTTTCATTGCACAAATGGATTGAATGCTGAGATCAAGTTCCTCTGATAGCCTGCTCATTGGTCAGTGATTGTGCACTTTCACTGCCTTTGCAAACACAATAAAAACACACTTCTTACCCAATGTTCCTGCAGCACTATTTGGTAGAAATATGCATCACATGGCAATAAAATGTGCTGTCAAAAGGACAAAGCATTTTTTATAGTTTTTGATATTAAGCTGTGCTGATTTAATGAAGGTTATGACTAAGAGTTGCATTATTGGAAAAAAATTGCACCCTATAAATATTGAATTTATATTAACATTGGTGTTAACACGTTCACCAGAATTAAGGAGAACATCAAGAACTTTGTTTTATCAAATTACTCACAAAAGAAGAACATTGTTACTTTTAACTGCATTTAGGTTTGTTTGCATGTAGTGTAATAATGTAATAATCATATTTAAAATTATATTATTGTTTACAAGCACAGACACGTATTGCCAATATAAATGTGTTTACATCATTAGATTGTAGTTTTCTTTGAAATCTCAGAATGTTCAGATGAGCTATGATCACTTAAAGTCATTTTATGTTCTGCAGTGTGAGACAGAGCTAGTAATTAAAGTCTCTGACAGTGAATCATTTCCATGTGTCAGGTCTCATGCCAGAACATTTCAGGGATTGAAAGTTATTATGGGATAGCAAGGAACCTTTTTAGGTTATAATATATGCAACCATTTCTAAGATTTTGGTGGAGCAGTTTAGTTCTGTACTTTTTGTAAGGAGTGCAATAACAAAAGAGCTGATGAACAGTTACAATAGGTGTTGTAAGATTCTTTTTTAACATTTGAAGTCACGTTGATATGATGTAACTTCATCAGATTCTCTGCAGAGACCCCTTGTCTCCCCAATCTCTCAGCCTGTCTGCCTGAGCCGTCCACATCAGAGAGCAGTGTTGCAGATTCACACCAGATGGTAAAATGTAAGCAGTGAGCTCTGTGACAGACCATGTCTGATGAAGGCAGTGTTTTGTGAGCACACGTGAGAGAAGCAGACACATGGAGAGAGAGGAAAAGACTGTATACAAAAGGGGCAGAGACTGAGAGACTGGAGGACTCAAACTCACTGAGTCACTTACTTTGGCTAAGAGATTTGTACCCTGGAGAATTTCTTCAAAAATTGAGCAAAAATCAGCCCTTGTGCTCTAGAAATAACTACACGGGCCATTTGTTTTTAGGACTAATTAACAGAGCCTTCTGCCAAAATCAATTTATTTCCCCTTACATGGCAGGGAAACTCACTAAACAAAAAGAACAACATATTAGACACTTTTCATTTCTTTTGTTTATGCCTTTTAAAAATTATTAAATGTGATGTTTTGTCATAATTGGATGTTATTTTGCTTGTTTAGGTAAAAAGGTAATCAAGGAATGGTTTCTTGGATAGCTTTCATTTATCCTATAGCCAGCCTTTGGATGACCAGACATGTTTGGAATCTTGCTTCTTTAGTTTAGAACGGGAGTTAAGAGGCAGACACAAAGTCAACTGTCATCCACATAGTCACAAAAATTACATCATCACAATTTTACTCAACCATGCTGGAACCACATCCAGGTCTTAGCCATGCTCATGCAGACTAGTCAGTGTGGTTTAGAACATGGTATGACTGAATTATAAAGCTGAACAAAACTGAAAGAGTACTAGTGCTGTTCTACATGTAATGGTTTTGACAATGGCAGTCTAAGAAATCTAATACGAGTTCAGTCCTCTAAGTCAGGAATGCTGCTGTGTAAAACCACATTTTCTGGTTTGTGCAACTCTAATTAAGATCTGGATGTGGTTTGAGTGGGTTGAGATGTTTTGGTGATGTATGTTTTTTGGCAGAAAGGACTGGGCTATTTAGGTGACTACTGAGTTCTAGTGTTTGTGAGCATGTTTAGCCTTGCAGTTCCATTTGTAAACTACAGAAACAAAATTAGGACTTGGCTGATTAACTGTGTCTAGGATAAATAAACTTGTGTGTGCCTTTATTGTGCATGCTGTTTCACTATTAACTTAATAGATACCATTATTGTCCTTGTTAGAAATATAGCCACCAGGGGCAGATTAACTCATCAGGAGAAAATGAGTTAAGTAACTATTGATTTGTAACTCATCAGGAGAAAATGGGAGAAGGGTCAGTATGGATTTCTTTCTTTCACATACCTGATATAGACTGAATTCAGTGTGAAGTGTGTAAACCTGTGGGTGATACACATACACACATACACAAGCACAAGGGGTCAGCAGGGATGTGTGAAAACCACAGAGACTCAGTTTTATTCTAGCACACTGCACAGCAATGTAGCATCACAGCTGACTTCCCATGGATATGCCATCTCCACTATTAATGTCTGAGAATTTAAGAAAAGGTGTCTCAAAGGACATATTTGGGGCAGCCATGGCCTGGTGATTGGAGATCTGGTCTTGTGCCTGGAAAGGTAAACGATTCGATCTCCTAGCAGGGCATGACTCAAGTGCCCTTGAGCAAGGCACCTAACCCCAAACTGCTCCCTGGGCGCCGTGGATAGAGCTGCCCACAGCTTTGGGCACATGTTCACAGTCTAGTGTGTTCACTAGTGTGTGTTTCATTGTAAGGATGGTTTGTGGAGGTCACATTCTGTTGTGTGCAATCACATAGGCAAAAAATTTAATATAATCTGAACAAAAAAGATATCTTCCTGTATTCATGTAGTGTTGAATGCTTTACTGGGCAGCATTCAGTCCATTTTCCTCTGTCACACAAATCGTCTCATCAGTAAGTTGCTAGAATGTTAGAAATGTGTCAGTTGAATAGAATTGGCAGTACTGGATTGACTGCTTGCCTGGAATCACTGTGGAGTTTACTGTGTGCATGTTCTTACTCATCTATTTGTATTATTTCTCTTTCTAGTCATCGTAGCATGTACAGGATTCACTCTGTGGCCTGTACTGGGAATGAAGCTCATCTCTCTGCCTGCACTATGGTCTTCAGTAGGAATATCAGTGCTGCCTGTCCTGGAGGAGGACCTGTAGCAGTCAGCTGCATACCTGGGCCTCAGTTCTCTCGAGGTCGTGGACACAAGAGCAAGCAAAATTCTGTGGTAGGTCCAGGGCTAGGTTGTATACTGGATTACTACTGCCTTGGGGGAAAAAAAAATTATATATATATATATATATACAGTGGTACCTTGAGATACGAATTTAATACATGGCATAATTTTTAGATATAAAGATAAACATACAGGTTTTGTGATGATATATCAATATAATTACTGCCAAAATTGAGTAAACTGAAAACAACATTGTGTTGATGATTACATTACATTACATTACATTGCATTTAGCGGACGCTTTTATCCAAAGCGACTTACAATAGTGGGAAAGTACAGATGCGAAAAAATAATACTAGAGTTGTACTAGTATTTACTAGTACTAGTATAGTAGAATTAACATTTGGATATCGAATGCTGAGTGCATATCAGTACTCATGGGGAGTATTTGGGATCACTAGAGCAGGTGCTCTTTGAAGAGCTCGGATTTTAGGAGTTTCTTGAACCCAGTGAGGGACATCTCTGCTCTAGTGGCGGTAGGCAGCTTGTTCCACCATCTGGGAACTAGTGAGGAGAACAGTCTGGATTGCTTTGTGTGAATGTTAGGCAAAGCAAGGCGACGTTCAGTGGAGGAGTATGTGAGTATATATATGTGAGTATATTTTATTCACATACATGTAGTTGTAGTTGAGATCTTGTAGTGATTTTGAGAAATACAGTGCAGTATGGCATTTAATCCAGTGCATTATATCCTAAGAGTCAAAATCATTGGTAATAGTAAAAAAAATTTCCTCTGGTCAAGTCTAAGGTGCGTCTGAAGGGTGGTGCCAACGCTGGCGAAGGTCGAGTGGAGGTACTGAAAGGCTCTGAGTGGGGCACGGTGTGTGATGACCTCTGGAACCTGCAGTCGGCCAGTGTAGTGTGCAGACAACTGGGCTTTGGTACAGCTAAAGAGGCAATCACTGGGGCACGTATGGGCCAAGGTTGGTTACATATACTTGACACCTATTATCCCATAATTAATTAGCAACTTAGGCATTTCACATGACACAGCAAAAATACAGCATGTACTTCTTATTCAATGATCACTGCAGATATGAGGCCTGTGAAAACAGAATGACTCTATGGTCCTCCACAGGCATGGGTCCCATCCACATGAATGAGGTGCAGTGTCATGGGGATGAGAAGAGCTTGTGGAAATGTCCACATAAAAGCATCACAGCTAAGGACTGCAAACACATGGAGGACGCCTCTGTCAAGTGCAATGTCCCTTATATGGCCTTTGAAAAAATGGTCAGATAATTTTAACTACTGGAACTCATGGTTTATTTAAATGGTTTTACACAATAGCAAACATTCTCATTCTGAGCTAGAAACCAACAACGCAGAATTTCAAAAATTGATTTTGTGTACTTGTTTTATTGAAAGAATAATTTAAACCACTCTACTGTACACTGTCAAGGAATCAATTAATCAATGAGTCAGTTTATCTTTCAATCATCCATACCTTCTGTCAGTATAAATCAATAAAAAAATTATTTAAATGACCACATTGACTAAAACTCACCTATTTATGCTTTGGTGTCAAAGAATGTAACATTTTGTTATATTTTTTATTCAGTAAGTACACAAAATGTGTTTTTGGACTTTTGTATGATGTTAAGCTTTATACAGTGATGACGATGATGATTATGATATTATTATTATTATTATTATTATTATTATTATTATTATTATGAATAAGCATGTTTTTGAAATGTATGTCCCCTGCTTGAATGTAACATGTTCCTTAAGAATTCATGTCACCATAAAATTAGCTTATAATGCAGTGTGATACTCTAATGCTGTGGTCACCATCCCTCCTCCTGGAGATCTGCCTTCCTGTAGGTTTCTTTACATTGATTGGGTGTGGTCAATGAAAGTTGAAGTTAAAAGTATATGTGAAGGTGGGTTTCCAGGATCAATATTAGTGACCATCTAAACAGCTAGAGCTGATCTGCTTCTGATGCACAATGATATCAGAATGTTTAGACAGATATTTAGATATAATTCATATTTCAAATAGATTTATTTAATGTATTTATTAAGAGCATGACATATTGACAACTGAACTATTTTGCTAAAGTGTCTGTATTTTTAAATTGTACTGTTTATGAACCTTTATAGAAGTATATATGTGGTCTCAATTTCTACTATATATTGCATTCTACTATATATTACTACTATATATACTAATATGCAAATTAGAATGATCAAATATCTGCATCGGTTCACATTTCTGATATCAGTGCATCCCTATTTCTAATCTTCTGGTCAAAGTCAAAGTTGTTTGACTTTTGATTTCTTTGTGCTCTTTGCTACTCATCTCTAACTGCATCGCAGATCCGGCTGACCGGGGGTCGTACCCAATTGGAGGGCCGTGTGGAGTTTCTAGCCCCTAATGTCAGTGTTTTGGGGCAGTGGGGGCTCATCTGTGGGGATGGTTGGACCTCTCGAGAGGCCATGGTGGCGTGCAGGCAGCTGGGACTGGGATATGCTAGCAGTGGCCTCAGTGTAAGAGAATTCTCAGAATACCAGTAGATGTGCCCTTCTTAACTGCAAAAGATTTACCCCCCTGTTGATTTTCATACCACCACTGATCTTACAGACTTTGGTAAACTACATCAGATGTGTTGGATTAAGGGTAGAATTGAACTATGCATGAAGGTGAATTTTAGTGAGCACTGCTTTCTTCTGAAAACTGGTACAGGATGTTCACTACAAGTATTCTAAAACATACTATAGGTTAACATAGTATGTTGATATATTTATAACATAGTTCTTCATATATTTAGAGAGCTGTTGTTGCCACAGGAAAAGAGTTTTAGGGAGTGTTTTGAGGAGTAGCATCTGCAGCATTGACTGGATTTCCTAAGTAAGAACATAATACTTCACAATCCATGATGTTCTAAAAAATGCATGATCAGAAATGATAGCTGATAAAAAAAATATGCAGAAATGCTGTTTTCTTAAGTATCATTCTGAAGGTTCGGCATTTGCTGTTAGTGGAAGGGAGGGTCCTTTAGAAGAAACAGTCAAGCTGGATATTTTGGCTTAGCAGCCCAAAAAAGCCTCACATTTTTGGGAGACTTTTTTGTTTAACATAGGCTTCAGTCTGCTTTTTAATGGTGACATAAATGCATGAAAATAGTCCAAATGGACTATCTTCTGTTCATAGAAATTCCAACCAGTGTCTCCTAGACCAGTCCTCTGAATCCCAGGACAGTTCATAGTTTTGTGCTGTTCCACATTTAAATACTGAATGTCTGGTTATGTACCATTGTTCTGCAAGGTGGGTTAGAACAAAAATGTGGACCATCTGTTGACCAGATTGGGCAACTGCACTAGAATGTCCTCATATAAGCTCAGTGGATAGGTTGCAAGCTTAGTCCTTGCAGTGGGGATATGTGTGCAGATCCGTATGGTTGGAGGCAGGACGTATTATGAGGGCAGAGTGGAGGTTCAGGTTGGGACTGGATGGGGCACTTTGTGCAGTGACGGATGGAGCACTAGAGAGGCCATGGTGGCCTGCAGACAGCTAGGCCTTGGCTACGTCCTGCATGCAATCACAGTAAGTAAGAGGACTACAGGACTAAGATTAAACTACAGCTATGATGTTGTGAATGTGAATTGAGTTAACAGAACTAGTAAATAAGTAATGTTATGTCACAGAGATAAGAGTGCAGTTAAAGGTCACAGAAATCTGGAATGGTAGGGGTGAAAGGTCACGAATGTCTTTTCAGTAAGCTGCATAACTTAAGTCAGACATTAAGGTTTGTTCAGTTGGAATGCATCTAAGCTCTCCTCCGATTGGACAGAATGTGGCTTTGGCTTAAATCATTTGGCTAACTGAGAAATGTTCCCTTACTGCTCAGATGTATAGTTTATTGTAAAAAAAATACAATGACACATCTAACCTAAGAATAATAGTGTGTTTTGTATTGCTAAGGAAACATGGTACTGGGATAGCAGTAATGTGACTGAGATGGTGATGAGTGGAGTGAAGTGTCGTGGAGATGAAATGACTTTAAATGACTGCCAGCATCATCACATCGTCAGCTGTAAGAGGGCAGGAGCTCAGTTCGCAGCTGGAGTTATCTGTTCAGACTGTGAGTAACCAGTCACATTTACTGTAATCAGTAGGTTTAGTAACAGTGGCAGTTACAAAAGACCTGCTCAAATGCATCTGCTGTCCTCAATGCTGTTTTTCAAGTCAAGGATCTCTCACTTGCCTTTGAATAAAGGACAAAAACCACAAAAAAGGAAAAAAATCCAGATATTCAAAATGAAATATTCTAATTAATGCAAAATGCCATAACTGTCATTAAGTGAGAGAGCGCTTAGTGGGGTAGATGATTCAGGTGATAATATTACTAGTACTAGTACCAGATTTACATGCCACTGAGAGCTTCCAGGACTACATAATGGATGGTCTACAGCAGCAGTGAGGACTGAAGACACAGTCCAGCACAGTTTGGTGATTGTTCTGATACAGCTAAACCTGCTGATTAACTTCTATTATAATGTAGGCTGCAGACTGATGTGTGTTTCCCCTACAGACTGATTTCAAGGACGCACCAGAAACTTGCTTGGGGAATTGCTTATGAAAATGAAGCTGCAAGGAGAGCTGACATATTTAATTATTTCTTACTGATATGTGTTCATGACAATCAATTGTGCTCGACTATACTCAGCTACATAAGCAGCTGCTTTCAGCTTCTCAGCTATACAAGCAGCTGTGTTCAGCTACTCAGCTATACTCAGCTACATAAGCAGCTGCGTACTCAGCTATACTCAGCTACATAAGCAGCTGCGTACTCAGCTATACTCAGCTACATAAGCAGCTGCGTACTCAGCTATACTCAGCTACTTAAGCAGCTGCGTTCAGCTACTCAGCTATACTCTGCTACATAACCAGCTGCATTCAGCTACTCAGATATACTCTGCTACATAACCAGCTGCATTCAGCTACTCAGATATACTCAGCTACATAAGCAGCTGTGTTCATCTACTCAGCTATACTCGGCTACGTAAGCAGCTGCATTCAGCTACTCAGATATACTCAGCTACATAAGCAGCTGTGTTCATCTACTCAGCTATACGCGGCTACATAAGCAGCTGCATTCAGCTACTCAGCTATACTCAGCTACATAAGCAGCTGTGTTCATCTACTCAGCTATACTCGGTTACATAAGCAGCTGCGTTCATCTACTCAGCTATACTCAGCTACATAAGCAGCTGCATTCAGCTGCTCAGCTATACTCGGCTACATCAGCAGCTGCATTTAGCTACTCAGCTATACTCTGCTACATAAGCAGCTGTGTTAATATACTCAGCTGTACTCTGCTACATAAGCAGCTGCATTCAGCTACTCAGCTATACTCTGCTACATAAGGAGCTGCGTTAATCTACTCAGCTATACTCTGCTACATAAGCAGCTGCACTCAGCCATACTCAGCTACATAAGCAGCTCTATTGTATTCAGTGGTGTTCAGTCATACTGTATACTAGTTGATTGAGTGATAAAGACACCAAATCATATCAAGCTGCTACAGGAGATTGTGAAATTGAATATATTTATGTATAATATACAGTCAGTCTTAGTTGATGTACATTGAAGCAACCTTTTTGTGATAATTTACTACTGTACTGACTTATGTGTTGTTCCTAGGCTCTAACAGTCTTTCTCAGAATGGTGTCTGTGCATTGTCATCAGTAGAAACAGTCTTTAATGGTGCTACTAATGAGCCTACCCAACAGCTATAGTTAATCAAGTGTGTTTGAGCAGGAAAATCACCAAACCATGCAGGAATCCAACTCCAGACTTGAGTTCCACATCATCTGATCTACATCATTGAAGAATGCATGGAAAGTCATTAAAATTCCATTTACATTTTTAAAGAAACATTGACAAAGCAGTGAGGGTCAGTCATCATTGGCAAAATATACTGTATCTATTAACAGTACTTTTTAACTGTCACTGTAAACAGCAGCAGCAATTCACATTTTTAATTTCTGTCATTCAAAATGTTTAGAAAAATTAACTGTAACAGACATAAAAGATTAATTGCATCATCTCATTATTTCCCACAATTTTCAGCGGCATCAGACCTGGTCCTGAATGCCCCTCTAGTGGAGCGGAGTGTCTACATTGAGGACCGGCCTTTGCATTTGCTTTATTGTGCAGCAGAGGAGAACTGCTTGTCTAAATCTGCTGTCCGAGCCAACTGGCCCTACGGCCAACGCCGCCTTCTCCGCTTCTCTTCTGAGATCCACAACATCGGCAGGGCTGACTTCAGACCCCGTTTGGGCCGACACTCCTGGGTGTGGCACGAATGCCATAGGTAAATGCATGGACTTTCTCACTAACTTGAAGTGACCATCAGAACTGGTTAATTATTGCAGTGCATGTTTACCAGGGGCTGCATGTAGTAACATAAGCAAACAGACTTGATAATGCTTTATGCACTGAAAGACATACTGTTATAAAACAACAGTATGGCTTTAAGATGACTGCTACTACTTACCCACTGCAGGTCTATATGAATTTCAGCTTTCTAAATGTTGACTTTTATTAGATGTCATACAGTGTCAGAAACCACATTGCATCACTGTCATATCAATTGTTTAAAGAATAGTTTTCTATCTCATTATCAGAGATGGTCCAGAATTACTTGGAATAAAATAACTTGAATTAAATGTTAATACCAGTTTTGTCTTCTCCTGTGAAATCACCATTTTGGAGATGCATGTGTTATTTGGTTTGTTTTTGGACAACAATGATAAGTGAATCTACTTCTGATTATTTAACTCACTGTGATTTGAAGCAAGTATGTAATTATTTAGGTTTGCTCCCTAATATATACTGGTTGGACTGTAACCTTCTAATACTTAATGTTAGCCTGGTGGCTCCAGTACTATACTACAAAGCAGCAAACTTCGGGAAACAAACATCTTTGGGTCCAATTTTGCGTGAGTGGAAAAGTAAATTAGATTTTTGCTTAACTGTTACTTTGAGTAACACAGTTAATGCTTGGAGCAAAAATCAAGCAAAAAAGTTTTTGAGCAACATGTATCACATAATCCTTTTTAACTACTACTGACTAGGAACTGGTAGTACAGTGTCTGCTTTGGAATCCTGTATCTTCACAGGGTTAATGAGCTCTCATGCTGGTATGTTCTCTTTGATTGAGTGTATGAGCCTGACCCAGAAGGGAAAGCATCTCCAGTTTTTCAGGCTGATATGTCTTGGCCTTTGTGGTTTCTGTTAGTCACAGTTAAAAGCTACATTACTTTCAAGCAGGCATGTACACCTGAGTTGAAATGTCTGTGAAATTATGAAAGGAATGTTGTATATTAAAGCTACCACTGACAAAGTGTTTAAGCTGTCACACATTAATATTAGCCTTCCAGAAATATCTACAACAACAGTAAATCTAATTTCCTATAGAGATAGTATTTGTTTTTAATGGCAACTGATTTTAACCATGTGGTTGCTCAATATTTCTTTATCTGTTACTTTTGGGAAAAAGGAAGCCTAGAACTGGGTTAGAACAGTGTGTGGTGACCAGTAATTCTGCGTAGGTCTCCCAGCACACATTAGGTCACTCAGTATTTATGCTTTGTGTGGTTTTAATGGGAAAACCTGGTGTGCGCTGGAAGTCACGGGAGCTTCAGCCTCAAGCCAGAGAGAAAGGACACCGGTGTTTACTTCATGGATTCACTTCATTTCCCATCTTCAGCAGTGGAATAAAAATATTTTAATAATGTTTTTCATTTTTAAAGATTTCCTAAACATGCATATAGCAGCTTAGTACTACAGACAATACAGCCCATAATTTTATTCACAATTAAGGCATTTTATGTACCTTTGATGATCAAACATGAAACATAGATTAGCTTATATTTAGAGATGATTTTCATGGCTCTGCTATCACTTGTCAGTACTTCTTAAATATTTGTGGTTACTTTTCAGGCACTATCATAGTATGGACATCTTTACCAACTATGATCTGCTTGATCTCAATGGCACTAAAGTGGCAGATGGTCACAAAGCCAGCTTCTGCCTGGAAGACACAGACTGCCATGAAGGTAATGTTAAAGTTATGGTTATTTACACTCACTGGCCACTTCATTAGGTACACTTACCTCATATATACTGTCTAGTGATGGGAATTCTGGCTCTTTCTAGGGAGCCGGTTCTTTTGGCTCGGCTCACTAAGAAGAGCCGGCTCTTTCGGCTCCCAAGTGGCTCTTTAGATTTGGTTGCTTAAATTAATTTATTATTTTATTTAATTTTTATTATTATTTTACATTTTATTTAATTTTTTATTATATTATTAAATTATGTGTGTAAAATGAATTACTAGTGTAAAAACATACATTGTATCAAATATTATTTATAAGGCTTTATTTATACTAAAATAAATTATATAATACAAAAACAAAGGCCCATCTCAAGTAAACAAACAGGTCCAATCTCTAAATATGTATACCACTTGTAAATATGCAACTACACAATATGAAATTTTCATGTTGCAAAGTATACACTCTGCCTTTGAATTGTCTATCGCGTTAAAATGTGTCCAAACATTCGTTTCCTGTCACTCATTTTCCTACCTGTCCAGCGTGTCTAAAGTTATCTCGCAGGAGACTCTCCCTCCTGTTCTGTGCTCACTGTACTGTCACTACGTGTGTCTGTAACCACACCCCTCCCAGTTGCGCTCTTACTCAGTGTAGACCAGGGGTGTCAAACTCCGGGCCTGGAGGGGAGATTCCTGCAGAATTTGGTGATTTCTCTGGTCTGACCCTACAATTAAACCTGCTCATTACCTGCTGAGCTGAATCAGGTGTGTTTGATCAGGAAGTTCACAAAACTCTGCAGGAATCCGGCCCTCCAGGACTGGAGTTTGACACACGTGGTGTAGACACACAGACGCTGCCACACATCTTGACCAATCACGTGCGGAAAAAAAGAAAAGAATCGGCTCACTCTCAGGAGCCGGCTCTTAGAGCCGGATCGTTCGCGACTGACCCATCACTAATACTGTCATCGTCCGTTTTTATCAGCTTCACTGACCATTTAGGTGCATTCTGTAGTTCTATAATTACTGACTGTAGTCCATTCGTTTCTTTGTGTACTTTTTTCTCCTCTTTTCACACTGTTGTAAATGATCAGGACCCACAAAGAACAGACATTATGTGGGTCGTGGATCAGCACTGCAGGGGTATGGACCCCTGGTGGTGTGTTGTGCTGGTATAAGTAGAACAGACACAGCAGAGCTGCTGATGTTTATACTTGTAAACACCTCTGCGTCACTGCTGGAGTGAAAATAGTGCAACAACCAATTTCCAGCTGGCAGCATCCTGTGAGCACCAGTGAAGGACTAGAGGACCAACACAAACTGTGCAGCAGCAGATGAGGTACTGTCTCATCTGACTTTACTGACTTACCAACAAGGTAGGTGTCTAATATAGTGGACAGTGAACTAACAGTTTTTATAATCACCAGCAGCTCTGCTGTGTCCAATCCACTCATACCAGCACCACATCAGTGTCACTGCAGTGCTGAGAATGATCCATTACCCAAACAATACCTGCTTTTTGGTCCTGTCTATTGAAGAACAGGGGGCTAACAAAGTATACAGAGAAACAGATGTAATATACCATTGAATATACAGAGGGAGTTTTTTTGTTTAAACAGTGTCACCATTTTAACATTATAGGTTTAATGGTCATCCCTGTCCTCATCAGTTGTCCAGCCAGGTTAGCGGTCCACAGAAAATCATGAGAGAACTATTTTTCATGAGAAAATTGCTTTCTTGAAGGTATTTCAAAACGATACGAGTGTGCCAACTTTGGTGAACAGGGCATCACAGTTGGCTGCTGGGACACCTATAGACACGACATTGACTGCCAGTGGATTGATATCACTGATCTTAAACCTGGAAACTACATAATGCAGGTAAAATGCTGACCTTTCTGCTCCAGAGGTCATTATTACTTTCATGACCTACAAAACACTTTTCAGTAATGAGGCTTAATTCATTGCTACTCTATGTCCTGCCTTTGTGGTGGCACATTACCATGCCTGACTTGGTCCCAAAGGACCACACTGAGACATGTTGATTGTGTTGGTGGACTGCTCTCTTGTGGTAGACACGTGAGATTGCAACTGAACAGTCAAAAGACTCTGCATCAAGACAGTTAATAGGATTGAGTTGATTTTCTGCTGTGATTCTTTGAGTAAACAGAAGGGGGACTATTAGGAGATTTGGGGTTAAGATGTACCTATCCTGTTTAAGAACAATTCATTATTTCCTTCCTCTATCTGACCCTAGATTAATAGGGCGTTCACTTCTTAAATAAATCACTTTCTTATCACAGGTTGTAATAAACCCCAACTTTGAAGTAGCAGAGAGTGACTTCACCAATAACGCCATGCGCTGCAACTGCAAATATGATGGGAACAGAATCTGGTTGCACAAATGCCATCTAGGTAAGCCACAGCAATAGTAATCTTATTCATAGAGAAATGCATTGTTCACATACACATATGTACTTCATAATACTAAGAAAACTAAAAGCTTGAGATTATGATTAGTGCAATCCTTCAGCTGTACTCGGTAGGAATTCTAGGCAGCTAGTGATTAGCTTATGTTATCTAAACATCAGGCAACAAGCCAACTTTTTTTGTCAAAAATGCTCATTCTTTCGTATTTTATGTCCAGGTGATTCATACAGCGAGGAAGCAGAGAAGCAGTTTGAACTTTATCCTGGCCAGCTGAATAATCAGATCTCATAACGCTCAATCCCCTGAAACAGCAATAATCCACTGTGGGGAAACGAACAGCTTTAGAATAATCTTAACTATTTTATTTATTCTTATTGTAATGTCCTGATTTAAAATGTCACCTTACAAAGACTTGTTCCTGTGCTGTCTCTATATAACTGACAAAGTAATGCAAGAGTCAGTATCATTGCTTACACTTACCCCAGCCATTTTAAATGACTTTGGGGGGGAAAGAGCTTAAATTAGCCCTTTGTTTGAATAAAAGGAAAGAGCCCAGAGGAAATTTACAAGGAAACACTTCCTGCCTGACCAGTTAGTTACTGACTAAACGGTCATGTTCCCTTCTGGATTGGAGTAATCAGGCCAAACACTATTAAGACAAGTTTATGAATGTACTCAAAAGGTAATGAATGCAATAAATGATTAAAACATTTGTCAAAATGGTCTTTGTATATTTGCCACTATAAGTTAGTATATTTTCTTTTAAGCCTTATTAAAATCATGAAATGTATTGTAAACAGTGCTCAGATTAAGCAGACTACTTGTTAAAATGTAAGGATAAACCAGCTAGACTCATTTTGAATTAAAATTGCTAATCCAATGACCAGGCTTAAAACCAAGACACTGCCAAGACAACTTGCCTACTAGGCCTGAAAATACTTAATCTGGGGGCACACAAAGCAGTTTACTTGGTATTTTATTAAATCAGTACCCGTCAAGTCCGATTGAATTCCCTTCAGAAGGTTTCCTCCAACGTTTCTAAGAGGTCATTTATTTTATTGAACATGTTTCTGAAATTCTGAAGGAACATCCTACACTTTGGATATTTGACTTTACCTCACCAGACTAGATAACTAGTACTGGACAGTAAAGTTCAGAATGCAGTTTTAGTAATAGTTGTACACTGCATTCAACATCAGATTTCCAGTTAGCTTACTCAACAGGTCACTTACATTCATTTTCTAGATAGCCGAAGTAATCACCATGGTCAGGCTTAAAATCACTGAAACCAACTCTGGTATCGTTAACTACACATTTTATTGGTAATAAAGGTACAGCTTAGAATGCAGGTGACATACACAGACAAAGGAAGTTCTGAACAGGAAAAACATGGAAAAAAGGAACAACTGACAGATCAACTTAAGCCAGCTCCTCTTCTCCCTCCTCCTCAAACTCTCCTTCCTCTTCTGCTGTGGCATCCTGGTATTGCTGGTACTCAGACACTAGGTCATTCATGTTGCTCTCCGCTTCTGTAAATTCCATCTCATCCATACCCTCTCCTGTGTACCAGTGAAGGAAAGCCTTACGCCTGAACATGGCTGTGAACTGCTCAGAGATACGCTTGAACAGCTCTTGGATGGCAGTGCTGTTGCCAATGAAGGTGGCAGCCATCTTAAGGCCACGGGGAGGAATGTCACAGACAGCAGTCTTGACGTTGTTGGGAATCCACTCAACAAAGTAGCTGCTGTTTTTGTTCTGCACATTCAGCATCTGCTCGTCAACCTCTTTCATGGACATGCGGCCACGGAAGACAGCAGCAACTGTTAGGTAGCGACCGTGTCGTGGATCACAGGCAGCCATCATGTTTTTGGAATCAAACATCTGCTGGGTAAGCTCAGGAACAGTAAGAGCACGATACTGCTGGCTCCCCCTGCTGGTAAGAGGGGCAAAGCCAGGCATGAAGAAGTGCAGTCGGGGGAATGGCACCATGTTGACAGCCAGTTTACGCAAGTCAGCATTAAGCTGACCAGGGAACCTCAGGCAAGTTGTGACACCACTCATTGTAGCAGACACAAGATGGTTGAGATCACCATACGTGGGTGTGGTGAGTTTGAGTGTGCGGAAGCAGATGTCATACAGTGCTTCATTGTCGATGCAGTACGTCTCATCTGTATTTTCTACCAACTGATGGACTGACAGTGTGGCATTGTATGGTTCCACCACTGTATCTGAGACTTTGGGAGATGGTACAACACTGAAGGTGTTCATGATGCGGTCAGGGTACTCCTCACGGATCTTGCTGATGAGGAGGGTACCCATGCCAGACCCGGTTCCACCACCCAGTGAGTGGGTGAGCTGGAAGCCCTGCAGGCAGTCACAGCTTTCAGCCTCCTTGCGAACCACATCCAGAACAGAGTCCACCAGCTCTGCTCCCTCTGTGTAGTGGCCCTTGGCCCAGTTGTTACCAGCACCACTCTGACCTGTAGAGAAAGGATTAATGTAATACATGCAAATATAACAGACCCATGTCATGAGATGTATATGCAAACCTAGCTTGCTAGCATTCAAATGATCCTAAATTTGACCAAGTACTGAAGATAGATGGATTAAGGGTGGTTAGACTTCCTACTTTATGGAGAAACATCCTTTGTAGGACAGAAAAATGATTACCAAACACAAAGTTGTCAGGTCTGAAGATCTGTCCAAATGGTCCAGACCTCACCGAGTCCATGGTACCAGGCTCCAAATCCACCAGCACAGCACGTGGGACATACTTTCCACCTGAGATACATTACAGACATCACAATGTTTAATGATATACACAAGGAATGTTTAAAAGTTTTGGAAAAATAAGATTACTTAAAAAAATAAAATAAAAAACCCTCACCAGTGGCCTCATTGTAATACACATTAATTCTGTCCAGCTGAAGATCACTGTCGCCATGATAACTGCCTGTTGGGTCAATACCATGCTCATCACTGATCACTTCCCAGAACTGAGGGTGGAACAAAAGAACATGTAAATCCCTTTCAGTCTTTACCCTCAAACATTCAGTACACTTGGAATAAAAAAAGGGTAATGTTAACCGCTTCTGCTTAATTTCTGGTTTATATCTTACTGACGGTGTTGAACTTGACTGACCCAAGTGGTAGAGGCATGTTAGTCTAAAACCTCTAGTAGGGCACTTAAAATGCAAGAGTTTCATGTTGATGGCAAATCTGCAATGATTCATAGCCATACCGCAAAAACCGGATCATTGCTGAAACATTTGGCGCCGTTATACTACCAAACCTATCAATCTGTTCAAAAAACAACAAATTAGTACGTTATGACACTTTATTCCAATTTAATTTGGGTGGTGTTCTAATTTCTACATTATTGCCCACCCTGCCAATTCTTGGTGAAGGTTAAGCTTAACAAGCCACCACTTGTTCACAGACACGATACACAGGCAAAATGGAGTTTGCCAAGTCACTGAGGCCATTTTATAAAGCTGGCGCAGACCGGTTCCTCAAATGCCGGTCAAAATCTTGCACTAAAAATGTGTATCTGGGTAGTCATGAATAACGTAAGTCGTCCTGAGCCACGACCAAGAGCTTAAAGCTAAAACGCGACAGGGTGTTGGCCTCGCTGAGCTCCTTTTCTATGAGCTGAACCAGATACAACCGGCCATGTTATGAGCGCGCGCGCCGGGCCAACACCCTTCAGCAGACCGCATTGTTTCAGCATTACTTCATTCACAGAAATCCGCTTTCTCGACATTAACAAAGACCACAGTGTTTAAAAAAAAAACACCACTTCCACACGAACAGCGTGTAAATGAAAAATTAGGCGTTTAAAATAAGACTTGTTGAATTTTTCAAATTAAATTACACGTTTTGCTTGTAAGAATACGAAAAAAAATCTCAACGCGTTATAGGTTGATTACTGCCAAAAAACAAACCAAACGAACGTCGACTAATCTTCAGTAAATCACCAACCGTCAAAATTTTTCATGGCCTTTAGATTCAGCTTCGCCAACACTCTGTACGTATTAAATGTCAGATTTAAAGATAAAGTACTTTCTTACCTTGGCACCGATTTGGTTACCGCACTGTCCTGCTTGCAAATGAACGATCTCCCTCATCTTTCTCGCTGTATGATAAACAAGTTCACTGAAATTAAAACTAAACCCAGTACAGACCAGATCAGCTACAATGACCCAGCAACACAAGAAATACTTCTACTTATTCAGTCTGGAGAAAAATTCTCCACTCCCATTGGCTGCTCCGTATCCTGCTCCCGCCTACTCTTAAACATGATTGGCGCAGGCTTGACAGGACTCCGCCGACTAAATTTACGACTATTGGCTGAAAACAAATACTCAAGCACTGATTGGCAGAGAGTAGACAGAAGATTTCAAATTTTTTCCTTTTTTAAGAAATCTTACCTGCTATAACGGTTTTTACATTCTGCGCGGTAACAGCAACAGCTAAACTATTATCACCTTAGTCTGTAACAAAACTTAAACAGCTTATATGGACATCTAACCAGTCAAAATCTATTTCTTATTCTCATTTATTATTCATTTCATTTATCATATCAAATTCACTTTTAGTCACATATGGGACTTTTTATAACATCATTGTACATCCATCAGAACAGGTTCTGTGGCATTTTACTTATTAGTTTAGTTGCAGAGCATAAGGATATCATGATTTGCAGTTGGAATGAGCTACAATCAACTTCAATTAATTCAGCTTTAATTTACTGTTTCTCACAGTAGGGTAATTAGTCCCCATGTGGTCTGATTCTGTTGTACTTCTGTAGGACAACAGTTGCCTAGTTTTAGAGAACACCACTGTAAAACTCGACCAGAAGCTAGCAAATGTCAAATGAGTCCATAACATCACCACAATTTTTTTTCAAGACATTAGGAACACTCGAGGACAGTAGACACCCAATGAAGCAGGGATGGGGTTACAGGACTAGAATCGTACAACCCCAAACTAGAAAGAAGAGTGACAGTATGGGGGGGGGGGGGGGGGATTATATACAGAACCTGAATTATTTCAATAATGATGTGATTTTAGATCTATCATTTCAATAATTTTCTCATGCAAATGTTGACAAATGTTTAAAAACAATGTTCTCCAAAGACGAAGGGATTTCGTTTCTCCCTCTACAGTACATAACATCACTAAATGTTTGAAGGAATCTGTAAGAATTTAAAGGGCAAGGGCAAGCCTAAGATCTCTGATACCATATCAACAACTGTCATTCATCAATAGCTGTTATAACAATATGATCAAGCCATTACTTTGGCAAACATTTGTCAAGCACTACAGTATGGAATTACATTCACAAATGCCACTTCAAACTTTACTGTGGAAAAGAAAACCCTTATGAGAACCATATCCAGAAGAGATGTCGACTTTCTGGGCTCAGAGGCATCAGCATGGACCATTACACAGAGGAAACATGTGGTCAGGCACATCAATGTGACAAATGTTTTTTTTTTTTTTAGATGGGATGCTGAGCATTCTGAATGAAAAGGACAATCCAGACTTATCAGCAACAAGCCAAAACGTTTTGTCATGGTATGTTGTTGTGTTAGTTACCTTAGTAAATGTTAGTTAATAAGTTAACCAAAGTTGAGTAAAACATCTTTTTAGTGTTGGGAGAAGGAATAGCAAGATTACAAAATGTTAAAACACTTTACCGTTCTGTTCTTTGGAATATGTGGAAGGCCTAGAATAAAGGCAGGGATTCACTGTATATTAACAAATTAAATGAAGTACACAAGACAAAACATGAAATATCTTTGGTTCATACTCTCCACCGGAAAAAAAGTCAAAGTGAATGTAAGAATAACTGCATCCTCGCCACCATACAATTTCTAAACTGATCAAATGTTTTCTGATTTGGGGTTGTACTATGCAGTAGGTAAGCTGATTTCTATATGTACACAATGACCTTGAATGTAGACTACCATATTATCTACAAATGGTACTTTATTTTTTTAAAAAACATATATGACAGATGGCAAATGTTGATAGCATTCATCTGTCTCTCCAGTACTGGAGCTAACCCAGAGGCGCGTTTTGGGTCTGGCTACTAAATAATAACCACTGCTCTTTTTTTACTGCCAATAAACTAGTTCATACAACTGATAAATGATCTGTGCTAAACATATTCTTGCCTACAAACTGCTAGACTCTTTGACTCTTTATTACTTTGTGATTTTATTTTAAAAAAAGATCAAGCAACAAATCTTGCAAGGTAAAATATAAATGTTTATAAAAAAGTTACTGTAATTTTACTTCTACATCAATCTCAGTCAGCAGCAAAACTAGGACTGTCCTCCCTTTTAATTTCTTTGAAAAAACACTAAATTCTTTTTATATACTGCTTGCCAATCTGACTTCATTTCAGAAATCTGGTCACCTTACCTCATATAACATTAGCACAAAGTTTAAAGTGTTTTGTTTTTAGCAGCCGGCTTAAATGCAGGCATTTGAACCTTGTGGTCATTCAGGTAACTTCAAACATTTTTCTAAGTATCTCACATGTCTCAATGTTATTTGGGTACAACCTATTAGTCTGTTACCATTTTTATGATTTATTCAATATAGCTAGCCTACTCTACTGATGGCAGAATGCAATATAGTCTAAAATAAAGACAATTTGGATCTCAGAAAAAAGTTGTAATTTAGTAGGCAAGAGCTTGCTTCTGTTTGTGACCAATATAGGGCAAAAATTGAGAAGTCACAACAATTTCTCAAGCCCGTACATTTTAATACATGTACCCATTTATACATTTAGGTGACAAAAATAAACACACTTTGCACCTATAAATGATCTTTAATGTTTTTTAAAAGCTGATACTGAATCAACACATAGCCGTACAACATAACCTCAAACTGTGTTTTATTTTGAACCACACAATGGCAACCCTCTGCTGTCTAAATCTGAAGTTTATAAAAATAATATGAGATGTTCCACTGTCACTGGGGTGTAGTACAAATTGTTTACCAAAATAATTATTTTTTTCTGTAGCAGAGAGAAATAATTAAAAAGACATGCATGATTGCCATGCAAGAGGATTAAAAAAATCCACTGAAGTCCAACTTATCCCGGTGCTCTTTTCTGTATGTTTGGTTAACACAAATATTTCAGGTTACGTCAACGCAGCAATCTCTTCTTTGTTTGGGTAACGTTGTGTGTGAAGTCAGTCATCTCTCCGTAAATACATCCCTGCATGGTGATTTGTCAAAACTCATGAGTCTTCATCCAGTCCGTGTTTCTCAAGGTAACGTCTGAAGTTGGGCAAAAAAATTAAAAAGTTGAAATGTTTTAAAAATGACCTAAATCACTGTCATTCGATACATCCATACACTTCTGAAAACTTTATCAAATGTAATTTGATTAGTTGCACCATGAGCGAGATGCTGTAGAGAAATCACTTCTACTGTGGGTTGAAAAACACCTGAATCATTACACCCCTACTCCTGTTTGAAGTTCTTTCTTTTCCAGTAAATATGAATCACAGGTAACCTGCAGTGCTTAGATTGTGCTGGTGCTCATCTCCTAAGATAATAATTGACAGGATATAATGACCTAATCTTATTTAAAGTTTACCACTTTAATGAGGGATTCTGCATTTTATGAAGAGTGGGCTACCATTTTGAAAGTCTTTAAAACACAGATTTTCTCTTTAAATTAATATGTTAATCCTTATCAATACATATTTTTCTTCTATATATATTTGCTTGAGTGTGTGTAAATAGCATCATATTTCCTTTAGTTCTAAAGAATTCCGAAGTGTGTTTGCTTTTCTGGATTGTTGCGGTTAGCCAAAACATAATCCAGATGAATGCAAAGCAGTAAGAGTCTTATGGCTGTAGTAGCTTGATGTTGCAACCTGCCTGACTGGTAGGCAGAACTCTCTCAGTCTCATACACTTTTAGTTTGCTGGGTTGAGTACATAAACATTGGCAGAGTTCCCCTGGTTGTGTGCTTAGTTACACAAACTTTACTGCTGACCCAAAGCAGAGCATCTAGTACATAAACCGGAGTGCTCAACTGTTGTTTTATTGAACTGGTGCATAAGGATAGATCACAGACCTTATTTTACATCAATGTTAAATGTTCAATGATGATATGATATGAAAATATCATGTAACATTAACTAATCAAAAATGCAGTCTCTTGGCTAGCTGAGTCTGGCAGAACACCAGTGTTGTATGGAAAAGTGGAGCTTTGCATTTATATGACTGTGCCCTTCATATCAGATGTTCAGGGTTTACCTTCTTGCATAATCGTACAAGGCTTCTTTTCTATCCTGTAGAGACATGTGTCTGTCTGCTGGCGATTTCCCAAAAGATTTGGCAGTTGGCTGTAGATTGAATAAATAAAATAATTGGGCAAAATTACTTTCTAAACATGAGGAAACAACTTCACTTTAGAGGTTCAACAGACATTAAGACATTCACAGACATATCTCATCTCATAAATGGAAAACATTCACTTTTCTTTTTCATTAGTCAAAATGTGCATGTTTTATACAATTTGTATTAAGTGTGCACTTATTATTACATATAAAAATGAATGTTAAGTACCTAGGGAGAATTTAAGCAAAACTAATTATCACGTAAGAAAGCTAGCTGACGAAAAAGAAAATTCCTGACAATAATGTTTATTTATAGATGAAGGTGTGCATGTAACATGAGGTAATTCATACCTTTATAGTAGGTGGTGAGGCAGCAACAGAAGGGGTGGCTGAGATTAGAGGTTGTGCTGCACCTGATGTAGCATCCTCTGCAGGCCCTGTGTGATACTGCTCAGTGCTCTCCAAAAGGTTGGTAATAGTTGCATCCACACAGTTTGTTTGCACTACATGAATATTAAAAATCATCATGTAAAAATACATAAAAAAGATCTTTATCCATAGGATAAAATAATTTAACCAAAAACATAAAGAATATTGATAAATGTTCAGTCAAATAACCATCATAATGAGTATAAACTGGAGGTTTTTCTGTTTTGTTCAGATTAGAACAGACATGGGTTTTCTGAGAAATGAATACATTACTTACACAGATCTCTGGTGATGACACTAAGGGGGATGTCAGGTAGTACTTCCTTTACTTGCTGTGCCATACGCACCACTGTAGGGTCCTCTGCCCCTGGGTTTGAACCTAGAAATCCCTGTGCCACGGTGCGAGGTCTAGCCCCCAAACCTAGAAAAGCAAATGACAATACCTTAACATGAATAGTTTCCACAACAGAATTCATGTATGTGTAACACTTTCCCTCAAGGATAAGCATTAACTCATTATTATAATTATATATATTTAATATATAATTATTATAATTAAACAGGTAGATATATTCTCAACCATGTTTATAACATATTAAAGCATAGTACAGGTCACCACTAAAAGTATACCTACTTGAGTGTGTGGTGTGTGGGATTGTGTGCCTTTTCCTTTTGATGTGCTCAGCTTTGTCTGCCTTGGTGATCTGTGTTGACATTACTCCAAGCTCAGTGGCCAGAAGCTGAATAAAGGAACAACAGATAAAACAAGATCAAACACAGAGATATGTCCATTTATGTCACTCATTATTTGAAGTAGTGGCCCTAGTAATGCACTGTTCATAAACTGCATAAAAGCTTTAAGAGGAAAATTGTGCATTTGCTGGGAACTGAGGCTACTTTCAAAAGGTTTTCAAAATATTTACTCAGTACATATTGTCAGATGTAGACCGTTGGAATGCGTTTCCATCTGAATATCTCACACAGCGTTCACTGAAAGCAGTACCATTTAGACGTTTTGCCTCTTGAAAGCAACACATTTTGAGAATACCTTTGATCTCATTTTTGACAAACTAAAATTTCCAGTTTATTCCAACCCTACACCATACACATTACCTATTCTTCTATTTATTTAACTGTTGCACTATAAATCTGCAAATCACAAAGTGAAGAATTTACCTCTTGGACTCTACTGGCAAATTCTTGTTGTGACTCTCCATCTTGCTTAAGAACTGGAGGAAGCCATCTATTAGAAAAAAAGTAAAGTAAAAAAGCAAGACTGACTTTCACCTTTTTATTAGGTCAAGAAACTATAATGAAACATTTTTTTAGCAAACAGGTTTTTAGAAAACTATTAAATCATTCATAACACTATACAGTAAGTATACAAATATAAATATTGTAATGTAACAAACCTAAGCATTAAATTTTTCTTGCAAACATGTTTTTAAACTGTATATACACTACTCACAAAAATTTAGGGATATTTGGATTTTGGGTGAAATTGATAGAAAATGTAAAACTTTCACACTACAGTGATGTTATATAATGAAAGTAGGCCATTTAAATATAAGAATGCAATGGTTAGTTCATCATTTCAAACAATTTATTTAAACTAAATTCCACAACAGTGGTGGGTATACCCCAACAAAAAATGTCATTGTCTCAATAACGTAACGTGCCCTTGACCATCAGTTACAGCTATACAATGACGTCTCATGCTGTTCGCAAGTTGACTTATTGTCTGCTGAAGCATAGCATTTCACTCTTCTTGACCTCTTCATTGAGGTTGTGGGGTACAGAGTTACCATTGTCTACACAGCAACTCAGGTGATCCCATAGGTTTTCCATGGGATTCAGGTCTGCAGAAAGTGCAGGCCACTCCATTTGAGGTACCACAGTCTCCAGTAGCTGTTCCCTAATGATGCAACCTTGATGAGCTAGAGGATGATGTTCATGCAGAGGCACAATGACTGGATTAATTATGTTATTCAAGTAGTATGAGCTTGTCACTTTACCATTCACAAAGTGTAGGGCAGTTCTGTACTGACTAGACATACGTGCTCACACTGCAACACCACCACCATAATAAGGCTCATCTGTTCATAACAGTGGCTGATGGATAGCGCTTTCCTTCATGTCTCCAACACCGTTGGTGGCCATTATTTCTGCTCAACATGAATCAACTTTCATCAGTGAACACCACTGGTCCCTCATCCAGAGTAAATACTCACTGGGCCATGCAAAATGATGACGCCTGGGCCTGGTGGTGTGGTCAGGTACCTTTGCAGGTCCTCTAGCATGCAGACCACACTGATGTAAAGTTTTGAATGGTCTGATGTGACACTTGGGTGCCTCTCACTTCCCTTAAATGTGCCTGGAGTTGTGAGACATTCATCATCCAGTTCTGAAGGGCACTGTTCACAATAAACCGGCATACAGTGTGGGATGTGGCCAAAGGACGTCCACTTCTTTGCCTTTCTGTGACTCTTCCAGTCTCTCTGTATCTCTGTTGCAACATGCTGATGACACTCTGTGACACTCTAAGCTCAGTGGTCACTTCTGTCTGAGAAAATCCTGTCTGAAGCCTCACAGTCTTGAGGTACAGTTGATCAATTGTTAGGTGTTGTCTTGGTCTCATGATGTCAAAATGTGAACAGCATGATGAGGAGGACTGTTTAAATACCAATTCTAATTGAAACAGGACATTTATTGGTGGACTCATGAATCAAACAGCTGATGTGAATTTTGAAATCAAGCTCCTTGTTAGAGAACAGCAAGTTGTGTAAAAAGTACTGAAACTCTAAACAGTTGGACATGAGCAAAAGTTTAGAGGTCACATTATCTTCACCTTTAAAGGTTAAAGTGCATTTTAGGTGCATCCTGAAATTTGACCCGAAAGCCAAATATTGCAAACTTTTAGGGAGTAGTGTATAAATCAGACATTAGACTGAACTGAAATCCCCAGGAAAGAAACAAGAGTGTGAAAAAATGAGTTTGGAAATAGTATTAAAATACTACATGTAGTAAGAGAGACAGTAATATGTAGTACCTTACTTGATACACTGTGAATGGGACAAAAAACGTCCACAGCAATTCTGTCAGCCATGAGGACTCCGGTACATTCTAAGAATCAGAGTAGAACCAGAAGAACCAGAATCAGAGTAGAAGGCACAAAGTTCACCATGTGATCTCGTGACCTTCACCACCTCTTACAACACTACACTGTGTGTCATTATTATCAACAATCTCTGCAGGATTCTAAAAATATCCTTCTAATGAGGCAGCAGCTTAGAGAAAGGGCCCTCTGTGTGAATGCTGTGGGGAGCTAGAGGATTGAAAGGGTTAGTTTCTGGGAACCCTTTAGCTGTTTTCACTGTCATGTTGGATCCTGCTGCACTTTGACAATTTCAATAAAAAAATAGACTGACCAACATCATAATGACATGTTTTTATATTTACTACAAGTGTTTTATAATGTTTGAAACCTGTAGGTTCTCACTTACAGCTAAAGACCAACACTTCTCTTAATACATGTTACTGTGTTGAAAAATAAGGTACTAATAATACAAAAAAATTACCACAGCTAAGAGAGGCCTCTTCACAGTCAAGGCCATAGGCTGTACGGAGTCTGCCACAGAGAAAGACCAGGAGCTGGGGTAGGGATGGGGAGGGGAGAGAGAGCAAGACAGACAGTATTTGTTCTTTTAATTCTGCAAAAAATGTAATGGACTTGTAACATCACATTAATGTCTAAATATGCCATTTCCAGGCTTCTGATAAAAAGTGATTTGCTCTCTTGACTAATTGATTAAAAAAAACTGTGCACATTGACTATGACAAGGGCCAACAGATACTCAATGGCTTTGTACTTGGACAGAATGCAATGGGAAAACCTGCATTACTGTGCAGTCACACAGTGTGATTAATTGGTGGTCAGGCGGATGTGGACAGCTTTAGGGTAGCTTAGCAAGGACCTGGCAGTCATCCCAGGACAGCTTGGCATCCAACACCTGAGCTCTCACACCAAGGACCTTACCCGAGCATGGTCAAATTGTGCTTTCCTGACCCAAATTAATCATACTGTGCTTTTACTTGCTTAAACTCAGACAACTGAGAAAAAACAAACAAACAACAAATTATTGTTGGACATTGGTTTGGCTGTTTTCAGATACTAGAAACTGTTGTGGCTTCCACAATGTCTGTGAATTAGACTTAACAACAAAAATAAAGTACAGGTCTTCAACCTAAAACTGGGTCACTCACCTGAACTTAAGAAGACCGGCACGGCCATTTGTGGTGTCTTCCTCTGGGAACAGCAGTAGAGGTAGTGCTCTAGGAGATGAGCAGTAACCATGCAGAGATTCTGCCAGCTCAGTTCTGCTCCTTGTTACATTACCCAGCTCCATAAAGCCCCGTGCCCAACATACAAACCCTGAAGGGCCCTCCAACAATGGCTGTTTAAAAAATAAGAAAGAAAGAAAAGAATTCGTTACCTGAGAGAGTATTAGTCCTTGGGAAACATAATTTCTGACTCCCCCCCCCATCATATTATATATATATATATA
>BRDA01000286.1:8158-19850 GCA_036984385.1 Crenuchus spilurus | reverse complement strand
TGTGAGTTTATGGTTAATGAATACTAAATGACTTTTTGAATGAATTTCTGAATAATGAACATTTTCTGGTTGGTGTGACTCCCTGGCTTGTCTAATGTGTGAAATGTTATACTCTGCTGCTGTGACTTTGCAATTTACTTCAGAAGTAATAGTTTTATTTCTATCTCATCTGTGATTCCAGAGCAGCACTGTCATGTTTTTTATGGGAACTGAATGGCAGGTAGCTTTCAGATGAAGCTCAACAGAAGGCCAGTAATGTTAAGTGTATCTGAATAAAATAACACGTTGTTCCTGGCATGTTGGCCAGAAATGGACCCCCGAGGTTCACTAACAATACCACAGAAATACCACTGAATGAAAACGCTGTAAAGGAAACTCAGCATGGAGGTCAATAGTCTGTGTATATCTGTCCACACAGGGTGGCACTGGAGGAAACACGCACCCAGTGACTGTATTAGGAAATGAGCACATGGGCACTGTGCTGAGTGATGGAGAACAAAGTTTACCTTAAAGGTACAGTATGTAATATTTCAGGTTATCTTTTAGCAGAATTTAATATAATCACTAATAAAAATGATTAAAAACACATCTGATCATTATAAACTAAGAAGTTGTTTGATTATTTTACCTTAGAATAAGCTGTTTATATCTACATTGGTCACGGGTCGAACACCGACTGAGGCCGCCATGTTGCATCATCATGTTTCTACAGTAGTTTGAAAAGGACAAACGAGGCAAAAACTGTTTGTGTTGTAATGACGAATTGGCCACTCAAATTCGATGGCGCTGTAGCTTTGTTTTACCATTGGCTGACATAAAACAGGAGAAGTAAACGTATACCTCAATAAGAAGAAATACACGGAGGAGAAGCAAGAATAAAGGTTTTTTGGTTTATTTGTTATGATGGCACAACATTCTTATGCTCGTCAAGAAGAGAAAACACAACTTCAGTCGTCAAAGAAAAGAAAACATGACGAAGCTTAGCTTCATATTCGTGTGTGCAGTGTTTTTTCCCCCATTCCACCTTAAATGGTGCTGGAGGACATTGTAGCACATTGGAGCTGAACACTACTGCAGCATTTAAGGTGGAACGGGAGATTCGTAGCTGCGCGCTAGTTAGCGAGCTTAGCTAATATGAGCTCGTGTGAACTCTTATCGGCTGAAGTGCTTCTTCAGAGCATGGCAAGCTTACCTTGACTAGAGAAAAATGTGTATCCTGCCTGCATTATCTGTCTACAGTGAAGCAGTTTGATGTGTTTACTTTATTACTTTGTACAGAAAACAGCTAACGTTTACAATAGCACTACTGAAGTGCAGAAAATGTTTCGTCTGCATTGTAGCTATGATCATTTTACATATTACATTTCCTAAATTTATCATTAAAATTAATCTTACCACTTGACATATCACTAGCTCTAAAGCTGCTATTAGGCATCGCGTTCAGGAGTATCAAAGATTTATGAGCTCTTACGGCCACCATAGAGACTCCTTCGTGTTTGGAAGGGGGGGGGCTGTGGAAAAAGTCTTCAATTGGTTGCAACATGGAAACTAAACCACTAGATGTCGCTGGAGACTACATACTGTGCCTTTAATAAGACTGCAGATAGTACAGCACTTTCCTCCTCACTTTATTCATTACATGGTGATGATCTGAGAGGTACTCTTCATATCTGACTGTGCAGTCTTACAGTAGGCTTGGGCAGTATAACGGTATTTTGTTATACCGCGGTATTTAAATATGGTGACGGTATCTAGAAAATTATGACGGTATTAATCACGTGAGGTAATGCAGCAAATTTGAAAAAGACGTCTATTAAAACCTGGACTTAAACGTGCTTCACACATCAGCAAAACAGCGCCAGTTTAACAGAAACACACACACACTTGATACTTTATTTCCAAACTAAACAAGTAATTGTTTATTTCGGTCTCTGGTAAAGTTATTGTTACGTGCGTCAGGGTAGCGAGGCCACTTCCCCTTTCCCCACATGGTTATCTCCCTTCGAGCTGCGGATTGGCTGTTCCCCTATTACGTGGCATCCAATTGCTGTGTGCACTTTGGACTAATCTGGGATAGGGCGTGGCTTTGGTTTGGCCGTGCAGCAGAAAGAGTGCGAGGAGGTCAGAGTTGCCAGGTTTGCTGTTTTCACGCCCAATTGGGCTTGTTTGAAAATCCAGTCCAGCTTGCGTTTTTTGGTCTACTTTTAAAAATTACGCCAAAAAACAGCAAAAAAAGTGGGTGTTGCCTAGGATATTACTTCAACACGGCGTGCAAACGCGTATAAGTCGACACTAAGGAAGTTTGAACACAACAACAACAACAGAGAGAGACACACAGAAAGAGACAGAGAGAAAAGTCACTAGCTAATATGCCGGGTAAATGGGGAAATACAGGAGGTGCTGTTGCAAGGACTGGGAAAAAGAAAAAAGGTTTGATGGGCTGATAATAAATCCCTTATAAACAAAATACTAAGTGGTACACTCATAGTTGTTTTGCCATTTGCTTCAAACATTGACGGACATTATGGGCTAGTTTAACCTTCTGAAGGGTGGGTTTTAGACTGACTTTGGGCTGGATATTTTTGTTGGACCTGGCAACCCTGGAGGAGGCAAGAGCAAAACGGAGCACACGGAAAGGACAGACACGCACACAGAGCACCAGCAGCTACACGGAAAGGACAGACACGCACACAGAGCACCAGCAGCTGCACGTGCATTTGTTTAGCTCTCTCCTCCACGCCAGTACCAGAGACACTCTTGTTTTGTTGCACTACTAGAAGACTCTGTTTCAGACACTACAAAGACGGGTAACGTTCAGAACCGTGTTGCCACACAATGACTGAAACAGTCTGCTTGGGAAAGGCGCTTAGCCAGGCTAAGGACTGGGGGGCGAAGGGGGCACTCAGCTGCAGCAGCCGCCACCGATAATACCACATACCGCGGTATTTTCTCAAGCTCATACAAACACTAATACCGCCCAACCCTTTCTTACAGTGCTGTTGTGACTTCACCTTGTCTTTTACAGCATACTTTATTTATCTACCTATATATTTATTCATTTATAATAATAATAATAATAATAATAATAATGTGTAAAATGATGTACAATAACATTTACCAGTAGTTAGGGTTCACAGTCTTACCTGAGATTTTTATTAGTTTGTTTCCTCTTTTCTCCTCCAGTCTCATCAATGGCTCAACAAATTAGCTAGCTAGTTTACTTAGTGGACTTATCCCTGGATAACCCCAGGTTAACCAGTCATATACTTAGCAATACTTAATCAATTATAGGTTAACGAAAAATAAATTAATCAACCTCAAATCACAGGCTAGCCAATCATAGGCTAGAAAATTATAGGATAACCAATCACAGAATTGTCAATCATAGGATCAATAATAGGCTAATTAATAGTTCTTTAACCAATCACAGATCAGCCAATCAGGTTATCCAATCATAGGCTAATAAATTTGATTTAAATATGACGCATGTCAGATTCAGCGTTTTCGCCCCTCCCCCACATGTAGGTAATTTATATTCCTGCTTTGGCAAGAAGTCCGTTCCGTTCTGATAGCAGGATTGGCTTGATGACTCACGAGCTCGGACTATTAGCCAATCACAGCGCAGGAGAGGCGGGACATGTCTGAAAACAGGTGGGGAACAAAGGTTTTCAGGGTTTACGGGAAGTGACTTTTCACTTTTCACACTTACAGGAAGTAGCGCGAATGTTTTGGCTGAAGAGCTGTGCTGGTTTTGTGCTAATCCTTCACACTTTGCACATAATACAGACATAAAAGAAAGACAGAAGTGTAAGTATAGACGAGTAAAAAGCTCCCGTTTCTGTGAGGGAAGCGCGTCAGTTATTAAAGGTAAAGTTTTCAAGTTTAAATCTTTTAACTGTTTTACAAGCAGCTTTATTAGCTTTAACAAAAATCTGTACATATATTATTATATTTCATCATTATTCTTTAATAATGTTCCTGTTTAAACACAGCAGGCTGCTTCACCAACACTGTGTTTGTTTTTAACACATAAACAACACTTGTGTGACATTTTCACTTTTATTTTTAATTTCCTGTTCAGAAGTTAAATAAAAGTCCGTTTTAAGCTACTCAATAAAAGTGGCCAAAATCTCAGTACTTACACTTGGCAACCACCTTTGACAATAATAAACTTTTGCTTTTAAACTTTTGACAAAAAAATAACTTTTCATATTTCAGCACTTAAAAACGTTTGTCACTTTTTTGGCTCATATTTTACTGTATTTATTAGTGCGTCTGCAAAACCTGGAACTTAGCATTTGTAATGTTAATGTAAAATATCATATTTTATATTCATTACACAGATTTCAGCCCCTTATTGTTTTAATGTTGATACTATTAGAATAGAAATTTATTCTAAATGAAATGTAATAATTTGAGATTCTTCTAAAAGTCAAACCGTCAACATTAAAACAAAAAGGCTAAACTTGGTCACTTTGTGTAATGACATTTTACTTTTTTTTTTAAATTAAAATATGAATATAAAATATTATTTTTATTATTAAAAAATATTTTTTTTGCACTGTAGTGTATTTTGCTGTATTTTGTTGGAAACCGGGGAGTTTTGTATGGATTACAGATTTTAAAAATATGTAGAAATGCATCTGTATTCTAACATTTGGCATCGAAGATAATAATGAGTGCTTTTAATTAATATCCAGAATATCAATTTAGTATTGAGTTTTGCAACACTACACATGGTATCATTGTCAAAATTCTGGTATCATGACACCACCACATCCTGTAGATTTAATAATAAGCAGATACTGCCTGTAGTATTAATTAACAGATGATGTACACTTAATAATAACTAGTTGTTTTAAATATGTATAGTAATAAACACATCTCGTATCTTTAGTAGTAAACAGAGTATCTGTTATAGCTTAAGTAATAAGCATCTGTTATATAATTAACATTTAGCAGATGTTAACAGGTGCAGTAAAAAGCAGATAGTTTTGTTTTTAATTTCTGTGTATAACAACATTTTTTCTCTAAGCATTTGTGAGGCCTTAATTATTTAGTTTCTGATGGTGTCAGTGAAGCTCATGGTTATGTCCTCTTCTTTTCAGGACTTTGGTCAGTACTGGACCTGAACGTGAGTGTCCAGTATGAGCCGAGCGCCCCCCATGCAGCACCAGAGCTGCGGTCCCTGGGAACTGAAGGAGAGACTTGGGACTGGAGGATTTGGTAACGTTACACGTTGGCAGAACAAGGTATTAGACACTGAAAATGTTTACGGTGATATTTTTAGGTCCGACATGATAGTTTTACATATATCTGTTGTGCTTTGTTGTCTTTAGCAGGGATTTGGGGAGTTGCACATGGCTAATCTTTATTCAGATTATTTATACACAGAAACTGACATGTCATTACATGGACAGTACAGAAAAGGGACAATGTTTGTTATTTTCTTCTAGTGAGTCAAATATGTATATTAACCCCAGTGTGGCAGACCGTGCTGTCAGCAGACATACATAAGTACAGACTGTTGGAAGCAGTGTTGAGATATTGCAGTACAGTGTAGCTCATTTCAGTCATTTAAATATGTTTTCTTGTAATACGTGACTTGTTAGTCTGAATTTGTTTAATTACAGTTAGACAGAATAACTTTACTTGTATTGCTTGTCTGTCTCCAAAGGAGAAATATTAATTCTCATCAGTTATGCAGGATTTGTAATTGCACGCTGAAAGCGAGGTCATCTGCTCAGGTCTGATTTGTATCCTTATTTATGGTAAAGAGAACAATCAGCTGAGTCAGTCCCAGCTTTCTCGTGTCATCTTTTGTCTAAAAAAGGAGCCTTTACATTAAAGTAACCGGCTTAAGCCAAAAGGAAACCGGAGATCTGCCTTTTTTAGTCTGTGCTGTCCTATATGAGCATCCTCTTTTGAGTGACCTCATTTCACATCATCGCCTGCCTCGGTCTGACTCGTTGCTTACATATGCACACGCATACACACACACACTCTCTCAACCACTGAAGCATGGATGGTGGGTGAGTGGCTGTGTGTTTAAAGAAGAGGTGCCCTAATGTTCCCAACAGGTGACTGAAGTGAGAGTAAAAGTGAAAGTCAGTCACAGATGCAGCTGAGCTAGAACCTCTTGTTTTCTGAAAGCTGCTGTCTGTGTGGACGGGGTGGTTATCACACTGCTGTCTCAACACTGATGTCTGTCAAAGGACAATGCTTTCCTCTATCAGTACAAGCCTAGTCATTTTTAAAGTCGTTACACATTTCTTATCTAAAATTGTAATGGAGTTACTTCCTAGAAAAAGTAATCTGCTTACCCATTACTTTACTTCTGCCTTACTCGGCTTTAAAGTTGAAGATGAACTAGACAAATACTAGGCATAACAAAATGTATTTTCCCCCATGGATTTATGCTACATGCTTTTGTTTGGAATGACGTCACAGATGTCATGTGACAGGGTTTACTGTATAAATAAGTGAGCACACCCGTCAGGTGTATCAGAGTGTAAAACCATCATCATGATTAAAGCACGTGGTCTGACTGACATCAAAAAGGCCATGATAATCGTGTACCTGTGAAACATGGTGGAGGCAGCATCTCAGAAAGCACTGACTGTGTGAGATGTACAGCCGCTGTAGTGAAGCTGTACTGAGAATGGACTTCTGGTACATCGAGCCACCCAACATCATAACAGAGGTGCCCCACAGGCCATGACTTCAGCGAGTGATACAGAACAATCAACACACCACAGTGGACCTTCCATCCATTCCATTATCACACCCGCTTAATCCTTATCAGGGTCGCGGTTAGTCCCCTACCCCCTCACTGGGCGCAGGGCATTACACCCAGGACAGGGCACCAATCCATCGCTGGGTGAACACACACACACGCACATACATGCACACACACATATGGACAATTTAGAGTAGCCAATTCACCTGATCTCCATGTTTTTGGACTGTGGGAGGAAACCGGCGTCCCCGGAGGAAACCCACGCAGACACGGGGAGAACATGGAAACTCCGCTCAGATGTGGCCTCGAACCAAAGACCTCAGCGCTGAGAGACGAACGTGCTAACCACTAAGCCACCGTGCCGCCCCACAGTTGATCAGTTAACCTCAATATTGAACACAGGAGCACTGAGGAAAGTGTGAGGGATCACCCCGTCACATGACATTTGAGTTTATTCCAAACTAAATTCTGCAGAAACCCGTCAGGTCTTGCAGGCTTCTGAAGCCAGAAAGTGTCACAAATCAGGTTTATCCACATTAATATGGTGTATTTTCTGTCTTCTGTGAAAAAGGATTCATTATTTGTTGAAACTTGATTGTAATGGGGTTTTTTTGTAGAGTTAGGGCAGATGTCTTCAAATCGATCCTTGAATCCAGTTTCTGGTTTTGGATTGTGGACTTTTTGGCAGATAATTGAACTGTTGATGTAACTCATTGGCCTGATAGCACCATACCTACAAGCAACTACAAAATCCAGGACTGGAGTATAGATTAAAAGTCCATATTTTTGAAGGCCAGGGATGTAAGTTATTGAGATGCCAGTTATTGAGCGAGCCTGTGACCCAACACAGTGACGTGTCAGAAGTTAACGATGGATGATGGCATCTTCTTTTGGACCAAATCTGAGTTACTGTTCAGTGTGAGCAGAATACTATCACTCAGTCGTGACCTTATGACCCTTAGACATGATGTCATCAGAGCCACACTATTACTACTTCACTCTGTCATACACACTCACTCATTTAGCGACCATTTCTCTCTGCATCACTCTGTCCATCCTGCTGGATGTGACTTTAGGAAGTGATATGAAGGTGTTAACACTTTAAATGAGCCCCTCATGTTAAATGTTAATTTCCTCTCGATGTTTCCTTTTGTTGGTTTCAGGATGGAGTAATTACTGCTTTTGCAAAAGTTCCTTTCAAACTGCTCACATGTCAATCACACGCTGCTGTTTGATCAGAAGGCTCAACACTAAAGTATCAAAACTACTGAAACCTTTCATTACGTATAACTTTCAGTATTTTACAGATTTTGATCATATTTTACTGCATTCTTACTGTACAGACAGATAGAGAGAGAGATTTATTGATTGATATATTTTTTTGCTGCCAGCTGAAGAGTTCTGTGTGAATTCCTGAGATTAAATGCTAAAGAGAACAGATGAGCTGTAAACATCTGCAAATGTGTGTGTTTACAAATATTGGTCATTAACCCTCTGCAGTCTGAGGGTATTTCTGACACTCTGATGAAGTCAGAATTTGCATCATCTAAAATGATTTCTTCTGACGTGGCACTGCTCATTACAGTTTTTAAAAGTTGTATGTGGTTTTATGTCTAAAGCTTAAGAAATGTGAGGTGACACTGTTTTACTGAGTCACTCCTTCCTACATTGAATGTTTTTGGGGTGTAACACTCACGTGAGAGGTCTTTGTTCAGGTGAGCTCTTTGTTTGATGGGGGTTTTCAAACATTCCATAGCTGCTGATTCACCAATGAAATGATCAGAATTACCATGTCATTAGCATATGAATGACAGATTGTTGAAGGGGGTGGAAAATAAAGCAATGTGTTGTGACTCCCGCTGAAAAATGTTTCTCACAAATATCTTAAATATATTTTGATTTAACATATATATATATATATATATATATATATATATATATATATATATATATATATTTAAAAATGAGACCCTTTAAGGTTTTCGGGGTTTGTTTAATTTTGTTTGTAGGATAAAATCCGGCAGAGTTATATGAGTGTTTTTGCAGAATTTCTTTAATTTGTTGCCGGTGGGAGAGCCGACTCCAGAGGGTTAAAGACAATGTAATGATTATTTATAGCTAGAATATAGAACTGGTAGTGGGTGTCATGGTAGTATGTTTAGAATAGAATTATGGTATTGTGACAGCCCTACTGGACACTGTAATCATTAGTGATTTCTCAGCCTGCGCTCTGCTTTTGTGGAAATGTCATCGGTCACACTTCCATTCAGAAATCCACATCTAGCCAAGTACAGTCCAAATGCCAGGATGTGTTGTTACTCTGCCCAAGGATGCATCATGACTCACTTATTGTGTCCTATAACATGTATTATAAAGCTCTTATATTGTGTATAATTGTGTATCTTCTTTCTAGGTATTAGTGATGGTTTAGTTCTAACAGTGTCTGAACTGAAGACTAGTCTGGACTCTAATCTGTCTGTACTAGCTGAGATCATTCTCTTAATGTAAACAAAACACTGCTGTACATCACTCTGGATAAGAACATCTGCTAAATGTTGTAAATGTAAATGAGTCACTTGTGTAGATGTGACAGTCAGATATCCCAGAATACATTTTGTACCATTTTCAGTTTGAGGAAGCTAGTTTTCAAAAAACCACAAAAAGTGTCACGAAATTAAATGTTACCATTTTTAGGCAGAAATGTAGCTGTTTAGATTTCAGTTATGTGGTTAATATATAAAGTGAACATTTGCTCCAGTGTTTTCAAAGATAACTGCCAGAGCATAATGTTTATACCAGCAACATTAGTGACATGAGAGAGATTTTTGTGTAAGAAGCACATCTTTAGTTCATCTCTTGTTAAATAATCCAGCGTCTGCGTCAACAAGATGATGAGATGAGATGGTGACATCATCAAGTACACTGGTGTTCCTACTGTAGAATGACCCTACAGTGTCCTCTCAACCACAGGAGGACCTTGAGCGTGGCTAGTCAGTACTGCACTGGTCCTAACTTAGCGTGCTTTTTCCTGAGAAGTGTGTGAGAGTGTGTGAGCAGGTTTCCATAATGTTGGGTGTTGCTGGTTTCTTGCTGTAAGTTTGGTGCAGCGTGGGTCAGCAGTGTGTGATGTACATTGTCCCAAACAGAAAATACCCCTCAGTCAACATTCTGTAAACATTAAAGTGATGAAGTGCACAATTATTGGTCAGTGTGTCAACACACAGAGGAAAATGACTTCTGCATTTAAGCCATTAGTGCAGTGAAACTCACACACACACACACACACACACTAGTCTGCCTGAAGGGGTGGGCAGCCCATATCCACAGCGCCCGGGGAGCAGTTGGGGGTTAGGAGTCTTGTTCGAGGGCTTCAGTCAGATGGACTACAGTGTGTACACAGTGCACCTGAATACTCAGTGGAGCTGAAATGGACAGTGAGTGTAAATACAAGGTGTGTGTACCTAATGAAGTGGCCAGTGAGTGTGTAAGACTGCAGTTTTATGTTCTTGATTATGAAGTGTGTAGAAATAGCAGTACTGAATCGTCTGAGTTTATTTATTTGAGGCTACAGCGGTTTAGGTTTAGGGGTAAATGATGACATTTATGATATTTGGTTAGAAACCCTCATAAATGTGTTGTGAGAGCTGCTCGTGGACGGTCTGGGTGAAGACCTCTAAACGCAGTCCTGTAATAATAAGACTTATGTAACTGTGCTACGTTTCAGCTGTAAACCTTTGTGACGCTTGTATTTTTAACAGACATCTCCTCTCTGTGTGTGCAGGACACCAGTGATCAGATTGCTATAAAGCAGTGCCGTCAAGAGCTGAGCTCCAAGAATAAGGACCGATGGTGTTTGGAGATCCAGATCATGAAGAGGTCAGAACTGTTGCCTTTAAGCTTCTTTCTCAGTCCTAACCAAGCAGCCAGACACAACCAGTGTGGTTACCCTTCAGACACAACAGTGGGCTGAAATGACATGGCATTACATGACCTTTTGTTTACACTCATCACTCGTTCTCCAAGCTGCTGATGGTCTCTCACACTTTCTAATAGCTCCCTCCTATCTGCAACACCCCATCAACAGACCGTGTTCCTGCAAAATAATACCAGGCTTGAAATCTTCCTGTGTGGACAGGTTTCTCTGCGTGTTGTGCCACCATATAAACAGACACTGAGTGGATGCTTTTGGAAGAAAATGTGACTGTAGCGTGCAGACGTTTGCTGTCATGGTCAGTGTTGCTCTTTTTCCATCCGTCGCCCACTTAATGCCAAAATCTTCAAATCCTTTCTATGTTTACTACAGTTACGTGAATTCCACTGCGTCCAAACTAAATCTTCCATTGTTATTCAGCTATTTATACATGTTTTGGGAGAGGCTGGAGGGAAAAACAGAGGAGCAGATTTATGACACAGTAAAAGCTGGTCAGGAACCACCCCGCACTCAGTGTCTATCTTCTTAGATCCATCTGGTTAGTCCAGCTTTCAGAACGAGTGTGTTTCTGTGTTCGCTGTGAGGGGTGTAGGATCATATTTCAGTTTAATGTACATTACTAACCCTAAAAAGTCTCAGGTGTTGCTGGATAAGAGCATCATGTACTCACCTGTGACTCAAGGAAAAAGCACAGACTCAGACTGCAGGACCAGGTGGTTATAAATGCTGTATGAAGTGTAGAATTAGTTCTGGTTTATTTTGCTCGTTCTAAAGTTGGTCCATCGTCTACCAGCACAGTGCCCCTGACTGAAAAGAGCCAAAACCAAAATCACTAACTAAGAAGACAACAAACTACAAGCACAACCTTTACTAAACTACACTTGTTATGATGAAGCCAGAATACAGCCGCTTAGCTTTGTGTTTGTGCTCCAATTTGACTTTATACTAGGATGTGGGGAGTGTCGCTTGTGTCTTTGTGTGAGCAAGACTTTCGACCTGATTGGTCTACCTAGATTCTTCTA
>BRDA01000285.1:104034-118176 GCA_036984385.1 Crenuchus spilurus | reverse complement strand
TTTATCATTGACTGAAGACACAGAAATGCTCATACACTTATTTTTGACTTTAGAGATGACATGGCAGTGTTTACTAAGGAATGTGAAAAATGTAAACACAGGTTTAATTGTATACAGTATATAAAGAACCATGAAATTAAAATAAGATTGATTATAAAACATTTAAATATAATCACAGGCTACCAAGTCTTTTGTACTACTTATTCATAACTACTACTTTTGAAATTGAAACTAATTATAGTGTATTTAGGTATGTGAATTGTTTAATTGATGTGCCATCCAAGCCAGTAAAATGTGGTTAATAAAAATGCCTAACACTGTATTAATTGTTTTGTTTGCTGTCTATTCTTATATTGCATTGACATGAACATATTCTAAAAATACAAATAGAGATCTAAGGAACATCATTTTTCTGCCAATGATTTTGGAAAAGTAGTGAATAAATAAATGGATGTCAGCTTCAGGTTGAACATCAAATTAAATTTTACATGGGGCTCATGGTATATCATTAGTATGTCAGTGTCATTACAGTATGCCTGTCCAGTGATTAATGTAAACCTAATGATTAGTATAAACAAAGTACACCTGTACTTTTGTTCTACTAGATAATAGAAAGTACAAAATGATTAGTCTTAATAAACTGTATACTGTTTACTGTAACTGGGGATAATCACTGTAAATTGTAATCACTTTGGGGATCACGGTAAGTCTGATATTTGCAATTTGATGGTTGCATACCAATAGATGTATAAAAGTAAAAGAAAATCAGTCTAAACATAAAAGTTATTGTGGAAATGTATACATTACTGACTAAAAGCATCTTGTCATTAAACCATTTTTGCATATTTTAACAGTAAATATGCCTATAATCCAATGACACTACTTGCATTTAAATACAAAATGTGACGTACATTATCATTTTAAAACTTAAGTTATAGATTTGGCTAAAGCAGTTGTTAATAAAAATATATATATATATATAAGTTAAAAATTTAAACCACTGATTATTCATAATAGTTCGTAACAATACATGGATTGAATAGTGAAGCGATAGACACTGGACTTAAAAACTGAGTTGTGATAAAACATTTACAATTAAGTCTTTTTATGAGAGAGACAGCAGTAATCTTCACAAAGCAGAATCTGCACAAAAAGTCGCTTTTGATGATTATATTAAACATTTACAGCGTCAACTCAAAACCACAGCATTCCCGTTACCTTCCACGCTGCTAGGTGGCGCACGTCTAAAACTATGGCGCGCCGTGGAACTGCTGGTCTAGAACTGCTGGTCTAAACCTGCGGTTGGCTCTCCGGCTCTGCAAATGGATGCATCTCTTCATACTAGCAATGACAGTTTATCACCGGATTCAGAGTTATCATGACCACGCCCCTGATATTTCAGTGAATAAAACTCCAACGAGCGCAGCGGCAGTGGCTCACGGAGCACCGCTACTGGCTGAGGACAGTAACTGCAGAACGATTAGTGCTTGTGGAGTCACCGAAAGTCTCCAGTGAAAATGCGCTGGATTTGACGTGAGTCGTTAAAAAACGTCACTAGATGTAAGTTGAAAGTTGGAAACAGTGGTGCAGCAACATTTTATAAGGTACCAGGAAATGTAGCCTCTAGAGTTACGGATATATTGTTAATAGAATGTTATGAAAACGTGACATAATAGTGAATTGCATTACAACATTTTTGAACGTTTCTCACAGAAAGTTCACAGTTAGACAAAACAATAAAGTTATGGCAACGTTGGAAGTAACATCAGAAAGTCATTGTTATTGGTTGTGATTATAATGATCTCGAGGACGTTCATTTCTGAGGTAAGTCAGGTTGTGTTTGCTTCATGTAATTTGTCCTCTAAATAAGCATATTATTTATGCATTTATTTATTTATTATTGATTCTGGTAACACCTGAAAGCCATATTTCAAAACAGTTTTGAAAGTAGTTTTACTGTGCATGTGGTCAGTATTTTAACGTAATGTAGGTCTTCGTATTGTTGCAGCAACGTTACTGGAGCGTTAACTGAAAACGTTCTAGAAACATCTAGAAAATTTGACGGACTGAACCAAATGTAAATTGCTAGCTAGCTGGTATGTCACTTCACCAGTAATGAAATGAAATAAAAAAACATCTTTGAAATAAATGTACATCGACTTTTCTCACACTATTAAAATTTCTATTGTGGCACTGTACATTTGTTGTAAGAGGAAAATGTTTTATTTATTTATTTATTTATTTATTTATTTATTTATTTAAACAGCTACAAGCAAACTACAAAATATATTTAATTACACATAATGACACGAGTGTGTTTACATTATTGGGTTAGAAGTGAAAATATGCTGTATTTACATGCACATTTGTATATATTACTATTAGTCTTATGCAAAATTTGAGCACTCATCAAGTGCCATACAGGGATCAAATGTAAATATAGCATAATAATAAATTATATTTATTTTCTCAATTTAACATCACAAAACAAAACATCAGATATTTAAAGCATCATAACTTTTGCACATGCCACATTTTTTGTATTTACATCTAGTATGTTAATTAAATGCAGAGGTTTATGCAGCTATTGAGAATGTCAACAACATAGTCCAAACATGTTTTAAGTACAGTATACGTTTGTATTAGAAAGTTAATGCTTAGTGCTTACTTGAACTCTTTGACCCAGGGCAACATCTTCAGATCTTTCTCATTGCACAGGTGCATGTAGTTTCCATGAGTATGCCAGGGATAGAAGGAGTGGAACCGGATCATATACAGACCCTGAGAGTTGTGAGTATTAGAACAAAAGACAAACTATGAGTAAATTTACTGTGGAGAAATTGAGTGATTAATAAATATGATGAATATTAATAAAATGATCAAAAATTCTGTAAATGGTAAAAAAAAAAGAAAAAAAAAAAGTCAGAGTAAACACTGACCTCCTCGGGGATGGGACACTTGTTAAATTTTAGTACTTGGTACAGATATTCTGCAACAGAGCAACAATAGAGCAGTTTGTTGAAATAGTTTGTTCTTGTTTGTTATCATGAGTTCTGTGAAGGGTGGCAGCCTAAGCTGCAGTTTTATCTAATTGTCACTAAAGTCCACTGTGAGGACTTACTCTCTACTCACCATCATGTCCCCAGGACATCAGAACATTTTCAAGTCCACAGTGTGTTTCATAAATCCCACATTCTGTGCTGTGGAAGGACAATAATGGATTGAGAATTTGACACTCTTGAGATTTGTATTTTATCTTGAAAGTGTATTGCTACAGTTCATTACAGCAATACTTAAAAAAATAGAATATTATGAAAAAAACTCACTTGTTCACATTTTAATTCAAAAAGGTAAATTAATTATATGTAAAGTGACATTTCAAGCCTTTTTTCTTTTAATGTTGATCATTTGATATTAATTTTTGGCACTGTGGTCCATTCCTGCTGGAAAAATATGCATTTCTATAAATATTATCAGCAGATGGAAGCACGAAGTGCTCTAATTTTTTTTAGTAGATGGCTGTGTTGACTTTGGACACAGTGGACCAACACCAGCAGATGACATGTCTCCTCAAACCATCACAGACTACAAAAACTTCACACTGGACGTCAGACGCCTTAGAGCTTGATTTCCAAATGAGGTCTTTTGAGCACTGAGCAACAGTCTAGTTCCTGTTCTAATTAGTCCAGTTATGATGTTTCTGGTTCAGTAGAGTTGATATTAGGAGTTTTAGGCCCAAGTACACTGCATTTATAAAGTAATTTACTCAAATTTGCAATTAAATATTCTAAAAATTTTAAATACTGTATTTCTGATTTTCATGAGCTGTAAACCATACTGATCAACACTAAAACAAAAAAGGCTTGAAATGTCACTTTATGTATAATGAATATAAAATATTACCATTTACTTTTCTAAATTAAATTATGAGCAAACATAAACTTTTTCATTATATATATTTTTTTGTATGATTATGCTGTGTAAGTTATTTCTGAGTGTAAAGTGTGAATCAAGGTTATTACATGCATTTCACTGGACTGGAATAGATAATTGCTGTTCTGTGTTTGAATGTGCTGCGTGAGTTTGTATGAAAGTAATATTGACAGACTTCAGGCTGCTGTTTTTGTCATCTGGATTTTCCACAAATGTAGAGTCCCTGAAAACAATCGCGTTCTGGAACCGGCAGCCTAGAGGGTATGTATCTCCAACCACTGCCCACTTAAACATACATAAATATGCATTATGTAATTGCACCAGTGTCATTGATGTTGTAGTGTATAAAATGGAAATCACTTGTTACTTTGTCACTTACCTGAGGCTCTCCCCAGAGTGCCATAATTTTGCCAACATCGTGGATCAGACCGACCAGCTGGAACCAATCTGTAGAAACAGACAGTACGAACGGTTTATTTGCAAGTCTGCTCTTGATTTTGAAATGTATTTTTATCCTTTCCCTGCCTTCGTGGAATTTATTGATTTGGACCTTCAGTAGGTAATACTCTCTGAAGTTAACGCAGGGCAGTGAGGGGTGAACGTCATGCTGATCCCTCACCCTTATCCGGATGTTCCCTGCGAATGCCCTCAGCAGTTTGGAAGGCATGGAAAGAGTTTGGAAAGTCAACATCAGGGTCGGATTCATCGATCAGCTGGTCCAGACAGTCAATGCTCTCCATCACATTCATACGAGAATGAGTACAGCCCACCCAATCTGCATGCTGGAGGTCAGAGGTTAACCACGTGTGTAAATAATAATTATATAATATGCTGATTTTCTTCTTTAATGTTTCTTTTGATCATTGTTGAAATTTGACATTTCACATGGAGTAGGGTTGAGAATTTTCTTTAAAAAAATAAAAAATAAATGTAAAATACTATTTTTATTATGTAGTGTAATAGCCAACATTTTGTAAAGACCTGTTCATCCAGAACTTCTTCTGAAATGAAGGAAGGATTTACGCATAACACACTATTTACACTAGGGGACAGCTGTGACCTTCAGGTTGGGACAGAAAGGTTGCTGGTTTGAATCAGCAAGAAAAAGCCATGGTGGATTGCCCAGATTATCACACCACCACCCCTTCAGTGTCCCTACAGTGCTGAGAATTATCAACCACCCAAATAATGCCTGTTCTTTGGGGGTCCTCGCCATTAAAGAACATGGTGAAAGGAGGATAACAAAGTATACAGAGAAACAGATGGACTTCAGTCTGTAAGTGTAGAACTTAAAAAGTGCAACTATATGATCAGTGGAGCTGATAAAGTGGACAGTGAGTGTAGATACAAGAAGATGGTATTAATGTTATAGCTGACCGGCAATGAGTGTAGAAACAAATCAGCAGTAAATTTGATTCATACAGTCTGAATATCCTTCGTTAAACAATGATTCCTTATGACTAGGTGCTTATGTGCTAACTTTTATGGAAAATGTTCTTCAGTACCTGATTCTGTGTAGCAGTGTTTGCATTCTGTGTGTGTTTGCTGGTGAAACTGATTAGGAGTGATTGCAGACTGACCTTCTTTTTGACAAAGTCCAGGGTCTGATGGGTGTGCATCAGTTTATATGTGTTGAACACGTTGTCTAAGAGGTTTTCACTCTGTCTTGCACATATACAGAACAGCAGTAGATGATATGTGATGAAAAATACTAATAATATTTCAGACTTTTTAAGCAGGTTTTGGAGATGTTTTTTACCTCAAAGTTTCTGAATTGAGATTTGTCTTTGTCTGTTGGCAAATGCTCAGGACGGTAGGCTAGAGAGGGGTCTGGACCCTGACAATGTAAGGTAGAAAAGAGGCTGTTCTTTACATTTCTAACATAAATGGATGTAAGTTTATATAAATAGTTTACAAATTAGCTGGATCATGTTATATAATTTTATAAAATGTTTTTAGTATTTTGAGTATTCTACCAAACCCTAAAAAGCACCATAAATGTATTTGCATGGCAGGAGTTGTACTCTCTCTCAGACAGAAATGTTGAAATTGACACAATGTATGACCATAGCACACATATTCAATAACTAAAATATAGAAGGTAGGAGAATGTTGTATACTAGTGCATTTCTAAAAATGAGAGTTTAAATTTTAAAAAATTTAAACTCATATTTTATATTCACTACACATACAGTCACAAGCTATTTCAAGCCTTTGTTTTATGTTGATACCGTTTTAATAGTAATTTTCTCAAACTCCAAGCACTTAAATAATTTGAGATTCTGGATTTTGGATTTTCATGAGCCATAAGTCATACTGATCAACAATAAAACAAAAAGGCTTGAAATGGCACTTCAAGTATAATTAATATAAAATCTGCATGTTTACCTTTTGAATCAAATTATGAGCAACAAACTTTTTCACAATATTATAATTTGTTTGTGACACTGTAGAGATATTTTCTTGTATTATGGTAACACTTTAATGCAGTAATAAAGAATGTACAGTGATGGAGACATTTGTGTGTAGAGAGCTACTCACCAGGTTAATCACTCTCATGCTGAAGCTGGGTTCTCTGAGGCTCTTGAATGTGATGAAAGGAGATGCTGTGTTATTGTGTCTCCCTCCTCAACTGCCCTATTTATGAACACACAAACACATGTGGCACAGGATAACCCCTCCATTAGGGACAAAGAGTAGTGACACTTTAACTTCCACTCAATTACAAAGAAGATACTTTTACCGGAATATGTGTACGTGCTGTAGTGAGTGTATGTGTTTGCTTTGTTGGCCTCTATACGGCTGCAGTTTACCTAAAGCTGAGCCACTTCAGAACTTCTGAGAGATGTTTTAACTGGGAGTCTCTCACTGACTGAAGAATTCTTTTCTAAGCTTTGTGTGGTTGTGTGTGTGCACGTGTGTTTGTCCTTGTTAAAGCTGCTTTGGATTTTAAGTGATGAACAGATGAGCTGAGGTGTTGTCTTGTCCTTCATTCAGCTTAGTCATGCAGCTAATTCATGTCTGCATTTAACCACAAAGTTCTGAACACACATTTAGTCCAATAACAATTAGAGTGCATGCTCTAATAAAGCTAAAAGAGTTGTAGTCTATAGTATCGGTTTATATCAATTCATTATTGCATTATTATTTGTGTTCATAATTTAAATTAAACCACACATTCAGTGACTCATTTCAAGCCTTTTTTGTTTTAATGTTGAAAATGAAATATTCTAATAATCTGAGATTCTGGATTTCTGATTTTCAGGAGCTATATGCCAAACTCATCAATGTTAAAACAAAATGTGTTGAAATGTCACTTTATGTGTAATGAATATAAAACATGACAGTTTACCTTTTTGGATTAAATTATGAGCAATGTATTCTAATTTTTTGAGATGCACTATTACTGGTTGTTACTATATTTTTGTTTCTTTTTTTTATAGCGACTGACCGTGTCAGAAACTTTATGATGTCTGTTGAGTTTACTTAACAATTTGAAGTGGTCAGGCTGTCTGCTCACAGCTAATTGTTGACTATACTAGTGCATCTTCAAAAATTAGAATAACGTGACAAAATTAATTCAACAAGGTAACCTGTCATATTTTATATTTATTAAAGGTAAGGTGACATATTTCACACCTTTACTGTTGATCAGTATGACTTGGAGTTTATTGCTTATATCTAGAGTTTCAAATTATTAGAATATTACATTTGGAGCTTTTTGAGTAAATTACTATTCGAACAGTATCAACATTAAAAAAAATTTAATTTTAATATTAAAATAAAATATAAATTATAATAAAATATAAAACGTGACAGTTTACCTTCAAATTATAAACACGAATGTTTTATTCATTTGTATTATTGTAGGAGATGCACTAGTATGTTAGTTACATTAGCCTTGTAACTCTTGTGCAGAAGAAGAAAATGTTAGATACCAAATATGTTTTGTCTGCTTGACTACATTTGATGTAACATTTTTTGTTGGTCTTCATCTTGTCTTTTAAACTTACTGTTATTGAATGGTTGAATGGTTAAGCTGTCAAAAATGTTTCTAAAGTAAATTTATATATATATATAAAATATGTTTTTTCCTGCATTTAGGTGTGTGTGCGTGTATTGCCTCTAGTAGTCTGTGGAACACCCCTGTTTTTTATTGGCTGTTGGTGGGGGGTGAGATAGCATGTGTAACCGTGTCACTGTGCCAGAGGAGAAAACTAGTCAGAGGTCAAAACTCCAAACACATTCTGATATGACAGACACCACACACACACACACACACACACACAATACTCTGTTCTGACCAATACTCTACTGCTCAACCTCCCTAGATTCTACTCTGCTGTATTTCAATGCATCACACCCTATTATATTTATGTTTATTATATTTTATTCTCTTTATAGTACTGCTGCCTCCTACCCAATCACTGCATTCTGCACTTTAATATTCTGTCATTCTATTTCATTCTATTACACCCTGCTGTTCACCAGTGTTTACATGTGTGTTGTGTATGTTACTGTATAAGTGTCAATTCTCTTGTCTTGTCCTGTATTCTGTGTGCTGTGTACTGAGAGCCACTGGCCACTTGACTTGTGCCTTTTAGTCCTGTCCTTTTTTTTCTGTCCTTTACTGCATTGCCAGTGCCATTTATATTTATTGTATAGTATTGTATTGTATTGTATTGTATTGTATTGTATTGTATTGTATTTCTCCACAGTCATTGAGGAACATTGTTTCATTTCACTGTGTACTTCTGTAGAGCTGAAATGAAAATAAACCCTAATTTTACTTGATTTTACATTCTGTCACACAATCTGACCCAATGTGTTAAAAAGTAGAAGAGATAATCTTCAGCTATTATGTCTGAAATGAGGTGTGTGTGTGTGTGTGTGTGTGTGTGTACCTGTGCGAGATAAACATAATTAATTCAGAAGCCACAGCATAAAAGCACACAAAAACATACACATACCAGATAAAAACAAAAACATAAGCTTCATCACACCTGGAGAACATATAGTGAAAAGTGCAAAAATGGTAATTTCACCAGTATCAGGCAATAACATATTACATGTTATGATGCCATAGCAGAACACTACTCTGTGTATTGTCAGATGGCAGAGCTCTGAACTGTCCCAACACTAGTGATGCTCATTGTAGGTGCTTATGGCAGTGGGATAAAAGGATCTCACATGTCGCTCTATATTCATCTGCCACTGAATGTTTTTTTCTGTGTATTCAGTGTATAATAGGGGGTATGATGTACTGTCCATTATGGTTACATTTTTACTGAGAGTCATTTGTTCTGCCAAAACATCCAACATGACTCGCACAGAACGAGCCATCACAATCAGTTTGTTCAGTCTGTTTATGACAGTTTGTTGACATTATTGCCCCGTCACACAACAGCATAGAATATAGCACTGATACCACAAACTGGTTGAATTTCTGCTTCAGCTTAGTGCAAAGACCTCAGACTCCTCAGGAAGTATAGCCAGCTCTGGCCTTTCTTGTACCCAGCATCAGTGTTACAGTTGAAATGGCACAGGATAACTCCTCCATTAGGGACAAAGAGTAGTGACACTTTAACTTCCACTCAATTACAAAGAAGATACTTTTACCGGAACATGTGACATCTCCAGTGCAGGCTGAAGTGCGTATGCAGACTCCAGAGGGCAGTCTAACCTTATTTAGGCAAGTTTTGACCAGCTTTTTGAGCAGGCTTTAATTTATGCAGTTTGTGCATCTTATATGTGGCCATCTATTAGATACATTTTCTAGCTGGTCCTAATAGGCTGCTGTAACTGTTACATTGAGGTAAGTTGTATTGATATCCTGCGTAAATAAAGCAAGATTGGTTTTGACCTGATTTGGAGCAAAAGGCAAGTGTTGGTTATTTTAATTTGCTTTTAGAAAAAAAACCATTTGAAGCTTCTTGTATAATGTTTGATGGATGAAATCAGATGGAATATGGCTTTACAAATGCATTTGTCAACGATGTTATTTATGAAAAAGGCCATTGGGAATAATAGAAAATGGTACATGTAGGTTACTATCAGTCAGTCAACTAACATCAGATAACAGTGGTTGCAAAATTGTATAGATTACAACTTTGATTATGACAGTTAAACATAAATGTACAGTATGTAGACTTAATGAAGTGGTCTTTCGAAAATTTGAAAATTGAAATAAATCATGTGTGTACACAAACCAGTCATTTCATTATAACCTTGAATCTACACTCATTTTCCATTTTGGCTCCAGTGACCATACAGGTGTACTTTGTAGTTCCACAATTACAGACTGTAGTCCATCTCTTTCTCTTTATACTGTATTCTCCTTTCACTCTGTTTTTCAATAGTCAGGACCACCACAGAACATGTATTATTTGGCTGGTGGATCATTCTCAGCACCAGTGACACTGATGTGGTGGTGGTGTGTTAGTGTGTTGTGCTGGTATATGTGGATCAGAGCTGCTGGAGTTTTTAAACCCTGTTTGCTCACTGTCCACTGACTCCACTCCTATCTTGTTGGTCCACCTTGTAAATTCAAAGCCATCTTTTTGCAGCACAGTTTTTGTTCCTCTAGTCCACTGGTGGTCACATGACACTGTTGGCTGACACTAGTTTTAGTTGATGCACTGAATTCACTCCAGCAGTGACACTCAGGTGTTTAAAAACAGTGGCTCTTCTGTGTCTCATACACTTGTATTAACGATCCACCACCCAAATTATACCTGCTCTTTAGTGGTCCTATGGGGTCCACTCACTGGCCATTCTATTCGATACACCTACCTTATTGGTCAACCTTGTAGATTGAAGTTAGAAACAGCAGCTCATGTGTTGCTGCACAGTTTGTTTTGGTCATCCTGTAGTCCTTCTATGGACACAGGATGCTGCCAACAGGCCACTGTTGGCTGGGTATTTTTGGTTTTGGAATCTAGCAGTGATACAGACTGTTGAAAACTGCTATCTGATTGAAGAACAGGATGAAATGAGGCTGAACAAAGTACATGGAGAAACAGATGGACTACATACTGTAATTGTAGAACTACAAAGTGCACCAATATGTTCTATTGAGCTGATAAAATGAACAATACAATATAGTGTAGATATTTTGATTGATTTCCCAACAGTATTTCTCCCAGCAGCGAGCCTCTAGTGTGAGGACAGAGAGCTGTATTGGTTTATAGGTAATAAAATTACCATTTTGCATGTCATGGTGATCATGACCTGTTCACGATGACATTCACACACCGTCACGTGCACTCAGTTTATGATGATAGGCTTCAGGTTTTTTTCTCTACCACATAGAAGTTTGCATGGAGCACATTTTGACAATTTGCCCGTGTGTGTGTTTTTGTTAATATGAATGGTCAACAACTGCTCAAACAAGAAGTGCGCTTAAAGCCATCATTTCAAAAGGATTTTATTTAATGGCAGCTAGTTAATGTATAAACATGGTAAACAACTACATATATCATCCAGATACTTTGCATGTTTCTAAAATATTTACATTTCAACACTTTAACTTAGATTTAAATAACACATTTTCCATTCAAGTCTTAAAGCGGTTAATGAAAACATTTTTCTTTTAAAGTGCTTTTACATGTTTGAAAGATGAATTTGACCTACTTAATTAGTGTGAACATGAGGACAGCAGGCATTCCTCCGTGGCTCCACAGAGTGAGACTGTCTGTGTTTTTATTTAGGAATGTTCTTTAGGCACGCAAATTAGGCACATAGTTGACTTCCCATTTACAAGCTTCTGACAGCATGTTTGATGCTGGCTGTTTTCTCAGCTTATGAAGGTGGTCTTTTGTTAGTGCTTATACCCAATTTGACTTTGGCCAGCTTGGGCGAGAGTGATTTAAAGAGACTCAAAGTGAGTGTGTGATCTCCTTCAGGATTAGTGGAGATAATGGAGAGTGGTTACCAGAGAAAGACAGCGGGGTATTTAAGAGAATGACAACTATTTATTCCACACTTTGCGGCCGAGCCTTGAACAGGCCCTTAAGCCTGTAGCTATGCTAGCAGTGAACCTGTTGTGTTCTGAGGGCTTATTGCTGAGTAAACCCTGTTGTCACATGCTCATTGTTTTCAGATCTTGGGTGAAGTGTCATCAGGTACAGTCTTATCCATAACTGTGAGGACTTCTGGGATTAATTGGAGAGGATTCTTCTCTTCCAGTCTGGCCAATGAGCTGGTAAAGTCGATGACTAAGATTTTGGACTTGGCAGGTGCCTAAGACGCAGCCCACACGCATCAGCTGAACATGGCCATGACCACGCATCCCCACAGGGGCATGACGACGGCCCCGTCTTCGTGTGGTAGGGCTGCTGGTGGTGTGGCTGAGTAGTGTGCCGAAGTGCCTCTGTGGGGGCTCTTTGTACAGGAGACTTTTCCAGACCAAACGGCGCTCACGCACTGCTTCGTTCACAGCAACGGAGGGCTTGGCAACTGTTTCCAAGGCCATAGCGCCTCCCACCTCCATCTCTAAGAGCTTTCTGGGAAAATTCAGTCTGGGACAGAGCAGAGATAGAGAGAGACAGGAGTAATGGTCAGTAGAGAAGACAAACATTTTTTATATTTTGTTTTAACCCAAAATGCAAACAAAAGAGCCAAAATATACAGTCGTATCAGAATATTGTGATCACTAGGGATGAGCGAGTACACCACTATCTGTATCTGTTCAACCATCTAAATTATCTGTATCTGTACTCAGAGTGGGCGGGGCCTTAACTGGAATTGGGCTTGGTTTAACCGGAAGTGGGTGGGGCTTAAATCAGTACATTATTTCAAGTCTGAAATTGATACATGTATTGTTTATTTGAAAACTATATACAGAACAGCCTGCAAATTGAGTTTCAAATCAATGTATTTGATCACAAAAGTAAGACAACTATTTACAGAACAAGTTTTTTATAAACTCAGAACATGAATATTTTTCAGTGGATGAATGAATACAACAGTAGGAAATTATGAACTACTCAATATGCATGATCAAGAGTTGCCATATTCAACACAAATTCCTTTTTTATTTATGTATTTTTTTTATTTGAATTTTATGATCAAACTGATTTTTTATTTATTTATTTTTACTACATAACATTGTTGGCATTTTTTCCACACAAAGTTAAACAATGTTAAGGTGTGTGTGTCTCTGTGTGAATGTGTGTGTGACTGAGTGACTATGTGAGAGGGAGTGAGAGTGAGAGTGCAGCACAGCTCTGGCTGCAGAGACTGTCTGTGTATGGAGGGGCGGGCGCTCTGTGACTGGCCAATCACAGATCGTGAAGACAGTCAGTTACCCAGTGAGGATTTTTCTTCAGCATGAGCACGGATATTGACGAGTTTTACTCGTTTAATGATCGTACTCATCACAAATGCTTTATTTGTACCGGATACTCGCAACCCTAGTGACCACCCCTGGTTTGGAATGAACTCAGATGGGAGTCACATTACAGAGTTTGCTGCATGTATAAATAAGTGAGCAAATCAGTCGGTTGTAGCAAAGTGTAAAACAATCAAAGGATGTGAATTGACTATTGTCCACAAGGGCATGATAATAGGGTACAGGGTGGTAGCATGTCAGAAACCTCTAACTTCATGAAATGTTCAAGAGCTGCTGTAGTGAAGGTGTACTGAGAATGGACTTCTTGTATGCTTGTGTACATTATTTTTTCACATACACCAAAAAGTACATGATATTTGGTTGGTGCCTCATTCTCAGCACTGCAGTGACACTGATGTGGTGGTGTGTTAGTGTGCATTGTGCTTGTATGAATGGATCAGACAAAGCAGAGTTGCTGATATTATTAAACACCTCAGGGTCACTGCTCATAGTGAAAATAGTGCACCAACAAAACTATTAAGTCAACAGTGTCTTGTGACCACCAATGAAGAACTAGAGGATGATCAACACAAACTGCAGAAACAGATCAGCTGCTGTCTCTGACTTAACAAGTTAGGCGTATCCTATAGAATGGACAGTGAGTGGACATCGTGTCCACAATCTCCAGCAGTGTACCCAATGAAGTGGCCAGTGTGTATTACTGTCAGAACAAACCTTATATATCCAAATTGGTAACTTTTTGTAAAATTTTAATGAAAGTTAAGGTACAAACCGGATTCTAAAAAAGTTGGGACACTAAACAAATTGTGAATAAAAACTGAATGCAATGATGTGGAGATGGCAAATGTCAATATTTT
>BRDA01000285.1:73114-98602 GCA_036984385.1 Crenuchus spilurus | reverse complement strand
GCCAAGCAGCTTGGTGAAAAAAAGATCAACTGTTGGAGCAATTATTAGAAAATGGAAGAAGTTAAACATGACTGTCAATCTCCCTCTGACTGGGGCTCCATGCATGATCTCACCTTGTGGTGTATCAGTGATCCTAAGAAAGGTGAGGAATCAGCCCAGAACTACACGGGAGGAGCTGGTCAATGACCTGAAGAGAGCTGACACCACTGTTTCCAAGGTTACTGTGGCTAATACACAAAGACGTCATGGTTTAAAGTCATGCATGGCAAGGAAGGTTCCCCTGCTTAAATCTGCACACGTCCAGGCCTGTCTTAAGTTTGCCCATGACCATTTGGATGACCCAGAGGAGTCATGGGAGAAAGTGCTGTGGTCAGATGAGACAAAAAAATAGAACTTTTTGGTCTTAATTCCACTTGCCGTGTTTGGAGGATGAAGAATGATGAGTACCATTCCAAAACACCATCCCTGCTGTGAAGCATGGGGGTGGAAGCATCATGTTTTGGGGGTGTTTTTCTGCACATGGGACAGGACGACTGCACTGTATTAAAAAGAGGATGACCAGGGCCATGTATTGCGAGATTTTGGGGAACAAGCTCCTTCCCTCAGTCAGAGCATTGAAGATGGGTCGTGGCTGGGTCGTCCACATGACAATGACCCAAAGCACACAGCTAGGATAACCAAGGAGCATATCAAGCATATCCGTAAGAACCATATCAAGGTTCTGGAGTGGCCTAGCCAGTCTCCAGACCTGAACCCTATAGAAAATCTTTGGAGGGAGCTCAAACTCCTTGTTTCTCAGCGACAGCCCAGAAACCTGGCTGATCTGGAGAAGATCTGTGTGGAGGAATGGGCCACAATTCCTGCTGCAGTGTGTGCAAACCTGCTGAAAAACTACAGGAAACATTTGACCTCTGTAAAGGCTACTGTACCAAATATTAACATTGATTTTCACAGGTGTTCAAATACTTATTTGCAGCAGTAACACACAAATAAATTATTAAAAAATCATACATTGTGATTTCCGGATTTTTTCTTTTAGATTATGTCTCACAGTGGACATGCACCTAAGATGAAAACTTCAGACCCCTGTGGGAGTGAGAGTGGGAGAACTTGCAAATTTGCAGGGTGTTCAAATATTTATTTTCCTCACTGTATATGTAACTTTACACATCTTTGACAGTGTAACATATGTCACATTAAAGATCTTTGACGATGTAACATATATTTAACATTACACATCTTTGACAATAAAAAAAATTCTGATATCTGTTCCATGTGGTGTATTAAGGTGTCGTATCCCTAATAATTTTCCTTTAAGGAGAATTTGGTCTTGTTTGGGAACCCTGCATGGTCAGTGCTGAGTAACCCCCAACGTAGGAACATAACACAGTATGTAGATGTGGCTGTAAATGTGTCTTTTCTATTTTTGTTGATTATATTTACATATAATTATGGTTGTACCTCAGAAATAAGGGTAAACTAACAGACTAATGTATTACTGTTATTGTAACTTGAATCCTGAAAGATTAGCTTCACAGGCCATGAAATTCATATACTGTTAGGAGTAGCTGACAGTTCAAATGGAGTAAAACATTTTTATTTTAAATACTGTACAGCAGAGTTTGGTATTCTTGTTACAAAGAGAATATCTGTGTGTGTAGTATACATTATGTAGCTGAACTGAAATCGACTGGGCCTTATGTGTAACCTTTTCCATCATCCTTAGCCTATATTATTTAATTCATGAGCATGATTAACAGCTTCTTTATCGTGTTCACTCTATTTTCCTGTAACTGTGCAATAGTTGATTAGATAAGAATCATCAAAGTGTGTTATGATGAAATTGGTCATTAAGACATGTACCAGCATCAGCTGAGCACAGTTACACAATATACCCTGAACCAGCTTACACCTCTTACACCCTGATAAGCTTCACCTCCAGCTGCAGACTTTGTTTCACACAGCAGAGGCGAGTGCTAACTAGTTACTTTTACTAATTTATGACCAAAACTGATGGATTTTTCATTCTTTCAAATGACTTTTGTTTCTACTCTGATACAGTGGCATGCAAAGTTTGGGCACCCTGCTCAGAATTGCTGTTACAGTGAATACCTAAGTGAGTAGAAGATGACCTGATTTCCAAGAGGCATAAAGTTAAAGATGACACATTTCTTTAACCCATAAGGTTAACCCTAATGGTGACAAACGCTTTAAACAGTCTTGAGAGTTCATATGTGCCTAAGTGGAATATACGGAACATCATGTATGCAGTCATATGATTGTTTGGGAATTTGTATTCATGTGATTTTTTTTTTTTTTTTTTTTTTTTTTTTTTTTTTAGAAAAGGCTGGTGTGATGTAGTCTTATTTATTTTTATACAGTTGGCATAAATAAACATTACAGATCTTTCACAACATACATTATATGTAACATATGTTAATAGTGGGCAGTTTGTCAGTGCTGAGTAAGCCCCAATTAGGCAAGTTTCACAGCTTGTAAATGTGGGCCATCTTACATATGCACTGAACTTTTGAAGTCTACATATTCACAGATTTTCAGTGATGCACAGGTAGAGGTGTTGGTGAGTGTCATGGTAAAAACTTGAAGTAGTCATCATCATTGTAGATCATTATGGTGTTGTAGTCGTCATCCTCTAGTCATCTTCACCTTTTTTTTTTTTTGTTTTACAGATATTCACTTCCAGAATTCATTGGTATTTAATTTATTCTGTCCTTTCCTTAACCTGTGAAATGTTTTCAGTGCCACTGGCTGCAAGTCCAAAACATGATCCATCAACAAAAACTTATTTTTTTCTCTAAAAATACTTTTACTCATTGTGGCTGGTGGAGGATTTAGCTCGGCCAGGTTTTATTAGTTCAAGAGAGCAAGTGATAAATAAGCTAAATAAGCTAAAAAAGGACTATAGAGATTCTCAAAAGGAGCTATCGTGCAATGGAGCTGGACGAGGGAATGTACCGGCTCTAGATTTGACTTGTGAAGTGAAACAAACATTTGTACCAAGAGCACAAATGCTCGCAAGTAGTCGATGCGCTCCACCATCTTTGTTTATAATTCCGCTTTGTTGATGACGTACACCGTGACGTATCTTTGGTTCAACTAGTGGAAATGCAGGCTGGTTCACTAAAAAGCACCGAGGTTCTCATAAGCCTGAACGGCACCAGTTCAAGAACCAGTTATTTTGGTGGAAAGGTACTAAGAGAGAGACAGAGAGAGACAAAAAGCAAAATATCCAGTGTTGGAAAAACGGCTTAGGGTCAAAGATATATGGTTGGAAAGCGCACCTCTGCTCTGTCATTTTCATGTGTGGTAAACCCTTATGCTGAAGACTGGGTGGAATGGGTGGGGTATGGCCAGCAACAGCTTATTTGCATAAAAGTGTCAGAGCCCTTAAATGGCTCATTCTGAAAGGGACTGAAACTGTGAAGAATAGATCTGGTGATATCTCTTTATGTGACTGATTTTGTGCAAATAACTTAATGAACATGTTTTGTATTACCCATAGACCTATTCTCACTTGTTTAAAAGAGTTATGATATGTCCATTTAACTTTCTCTGTCTGCAGGACTTATTTCTGAAATGCACCAGACCTGTTTTAGATAATCAATTTTCTTCCTGAAAATCTGTTGCAGGCCATTTGCTTTTTTAGTAATCCTTTGAACAGAAGGTTCTGTTGGTGTTCTAGACCTCAACTTGACTTTCAGCATTCCTGTTAACTGTCATTTCTTAATTACATTAAGACCTAAAGAGATGGCTACCTGAAACACTTTGCTATCTTCTTATAGCCTTCTCTTGTTTTGTGTTCACTAATGGTTTTAATATTCAGAGTACTAAGTAGATGCTTAAAGCCCATGTCTGCTTTTTTGGGATAAGGTTTGAGCAGAGAGCTTTGAAATTTGCATCACCTTTTCCTAATGATTGTACAATAAATAGTATTTACCCTATAATATGCTAACTTCTTATCCCATGTTGATAGAATTGGGATGTTCTTCTTGAAGTTATTCATTGTTAACTTTTTTTTTTTTAACTCTTTGAGTCATTGTTTCACAGAAGTCTAATTTATAGGTATAGATTCAGGCTACTCTACTCACATATGCTTACAAATTTCTGTGAATGAGTCCTAAGAGGGAGGAGAGTGACTAGGAAGAGAGGAGCGTCAAAGCGACCTGAGCACTAGCCGGAGGTGGATGAGTCAGGGCATTGTTCTTTTGGCCCCTGTGAGAGAGCGGAGAAGAGGAGCGAGGAGAGAGGAGGAAACATTACAGAATGAAGGTGAAAAGGGGTCTGAAATCAGTTCCCACATTTGCAGCCCAGTAGGAGGCCTCATACACACACACTCAGTGCTCTGATAAGATGGAGATGGCTACATTAAAACTCCATTAAGAAAAGGCAATGTGGCAATCACAGTGCTGTTCAAGGCACAGGCTAACCGTGGATAAACTGGAAAAAAGAAAAAGGTTTGTGTGTGAGCTTGTGTGAAAGTGAAAAAGAGGATTTAATTTCCTTTTCAGCATTAATATCCTAGATCACCTCAATGTTTGTGAGTGTGACCTCACGTTGCATGGATGACCTTTTCCCACATCACTTTATACACACACAGCTGAGATTAATGCTGCCATGTTCTTACAGATCATTTAGCATCTGGACACCGAAAAAAAAGTCAGGACTAAGTTGTACCCACAATGCAAGAGTGAGAATAAATTTGGTCCCAATAAGAAATGCACAAATACACTATATTGACAAAGGTATTGGGACACTGTTCTGAAATGAAGGGTATTAAATAAGTTTATTCTGCTTTTGTTAAAGTAACTCAACTGTCCAGGGAAAGCTTATAGATTTTGGAACATTGTGGGCCAAGAAGTTGGATCACAGCTCAATGCTTTACACTCCTGTAGCCCACACCTGATGCATAGGTTCATGTTTAGTCTTACTCTATTGGCAGTACTTCTCTACAGGGACTAGACAAGCTGTTTGTACATTTGTACATCTGTGTCAGCAATGGGTGCAACTTAAAGCCCCCCCCCCCTCACCTGTTGCGCAGCGGTGCAGCTCCTCGTGCCGTCAGCAGCATCAACGCGGTGCAGCACGCGCACAGCAGTGGTGGGGGTTTCATCACTGAAGCAGGTGAGTCTGTCCCTGCAGGTAATTCTGAGTGATCACCTGTAAGAAAGCGGATGATGCTGATCAGTTCAGCACGTTCTGTAAGGCCTGATGCTGCTTATGTGTATGAAGTGTCTGTGACGGAGTCCAGCTGAAAGTTAGAGCTGATCCTGGCTAGAAGCTCTTTCCTCCTCCTGGTCACTCACCTCCCTGCCCGCGAGCTCTGCTCTCTCCTCCAGCTCTGTGTGGGGCTCTCACGCGCACTCCCGTGCACTTAAATAGTGAGTGGGCGGAGCTGTAAAGTTCCTTATAATGCCAACGTGATGTAAACATCCTGATGGGACTATGAGTAAGAATTGGCTCTGCTATTGCTTAGTATTTCTGTCATGCTTGTGCGTATATGTGCTATATACACAGATCAGCCATAACATTAACATCTCATTGTATCTCATTATCAGTGTTATTTCCACTCACCATAGAGGTGCACTTTATAGTTCTACAATTACAGACTATAGTCCAGCTGTAGTCTGATCTGATGACCACCATACACTGCAGCAACAGGTGAGATACTGTTTGTACCAGTGCAACACACTCTAACACTCGAGCACCACGTCAATGTCACTGCAGTGCTGAGAATTATCCACCACCCAAAAATCCTATTAGGTCCTGATATTTTAAGAACAGGGTGAAAGACTGCAAAGTATACAGAGAAACAGATGGACTACAGTCTGTAATTGTTCTTTGATATGTTCAGTGGAGCTGATAAAATGGACAAAAAGTGTAGATACAAGGAGGTGGTTTTAAAGTTATGGCTGATTTTTGTGAACTAGAATTTCACCCAGAAACCTAAACTGTATGTTTATTCACTAAGCCCAGATGTAATTTATCAGTGAAGACATGTTACCACATTTTGATCTTTTTAGTTTAGAACTAGAACTGGGAGAATACTAACAAGCAATGGACGTCACTAGTTATAGCCTAGTTAAGTCAGTCAAAATCCATCACCAACACTTCTCCAGATTATAATGAGTGTCTCACAGACTTGTCCGTTTTGGACACAGTGTATATTTTAACAGAAAACCATACAAGTTCCCCACCTTCTCACATATTGTCTTGCCCTTTAAACATCAGAAAAATAAAGGTTTTAGAGACAGACATGTCTGTTACGTGTTATGATGGGGATATCAGACTGCTGTGATAATGAGGCACTGCTGACTGAGATCTGAATCTGCTGAATGTGTGTATAAGTGTGTCTGGCCTGTGCGCAATGAAAGATTATATTGTCTTGACCTTGATCTTTTGTGAGAGGTATGTGTGTCTGTCTGGAGTTAGAGCAACTGCTTAATAAGGTGACGAGGAAGGTGGCAGCTGTGTTGTGGAGGTTGAGGTTTTTATAAGGCTGTGATAGAAATGTCACCTTTGTGTGTTTAAGTGAGTTTTGTAAGGCTAAATGTCATATCTAAAAAAAATTGGTCACCCGTTGCAGAAACATTCCTAATAGCATTCAGTACTTACACGAGCATGAATAACAACTGTGATTTGATCTGGCAAGGACAGCACATTGCTTCAGGTAGTCTCACAGATTTTCAAGAGGATTCAAATCAGGCTTTTGCAGGCATGTCCCAATGTGTGAATGTTCATCATGCCAATCAGTCACATTTGCAGCTCTGAGTGTAAGACTTGTCATTTTGGAATGCAGGCATAAGAATGTTATGTACCTCTGTAAAATGATGGATGATGTAGGCACTGTGGTGTCACCTCAACCAAAGGACTTTAAAAAACCCCAGAACATTACAGAACCTCCTCCAGCATGAACCACACCCTGCATGCAGCCCTCACTGAAGACTTCATGAGGTCTTTCCAGTCATACACAGTCCTTGGGTTTCAGAGAGGGGCTATAGAAATGGAAATTATTATTTTTATTATTATTATTTTTTATGTCTCTTCATCCACTCTATCTTTGTGAGAAGTGAGCACAGGCCTCTTACATGCCACTCTGTTTCATATGTTCATGGCGTGCAGTTTCCTATGGAGTGATCTTTCGGAAAATGGTTGTGAAGGACCTGCTTTGACTTCTAGAAGCAGTTCTTGTCTGGAAGTGAATCAATTTTCATTCACAAACTGTGAAACACAGTTACATCACTCAGCCACAATACGGAGGAGATTTTCTGTAGACTGGGATTTCTGCCACTGCTGTAGACCCGTATGTACACTTTCATACACCCGCAAATTCAGCTACTTCCTTCACACTGCAGCCTGTGACCATCTCTCGCTGACACACACTTTGTTGTTCTAAGGGAAAACTCTTTATCTTTAACTATATCAGTTCACTACTGCATCTCCAAAAATGTGAATATTGTGTTTCTAATTGAATAAAAAATGTTAATACTGTTTGAATAGTAATTTACTCAAACTCCAAATGAAATGTTGACTGTAATAATGAAAATAATTAACTTTGGATTTTTGATTTTTATGAGCTATGCCAAACTAATCAAAAGGAAAACAAAGTAAAGGCTTGAAATGTTATTTTATTAGTATATGAGTTAACCTTTCTGAATGAAATTATGAACATAAATAAATTTATATTATAAGTTTTTAGATTAACAAGTTCACTTCCTGTGCACAGGTCACTTTTTCAATTTATTAAATTCAGTAAATATACAGTAAGTCCTCATTAAAATGCAGACAGTTGTTCTCTGATAGTGGATGTTTTTTTTTTCATGTTGAACATTAACAAAACATGTAATTTAGGGTGCTTCAGTATGAAGCTATATATACATCTATAACTGAGCTGAATCCCGATTTTAAAAATCTGTAGAAATGCAGCAGTACACTCTGAAACCCATTCATCATTTCCTCCACGTTACAGGCGAGGGCTCACACTTACAGACCATATTGGACAACGTCCAGTCTGTGAGGGCATGTAGCCAACTTCATAGTGTGACTGATATCCACATGAGTTCAATGTTGTGTGTGTAGAAGTGTATATCTGGAGTTGGACAGCAATCGGATATACTGCTCTTCATGCATCACTTCACATGGACAGAGCTGGCTGTGTGTGTGTGCGCGCACTTTGTCAGAGTGTCATTCCAGTGTTAGCATACACTCACCAGTAATTCATTATAACACTCATCATAAACTCATCTGTTTTATTTTAACTGCATTGAAATCTCATTCCAGGCATACACTAGTGTAAAGTACACACTGTGATTCAGTGAGGCTGTGTTTGGGCATCTGACCTGGCTCGAACAGGCAGTTTGGAAGGGTACAGTGTGAGGAAAGTTTATATCAGTAATTAGATTAAGATTAGATTAGTTTTCCGGATTGATGGATACTTACCTGGCAGGGATCAACAAGGTGAGTTTCAGTCATTGTATTTCACCTGTGCTGACCCTTTGTGGGCATCTTGAGGGGCAGCCATGGACTCGAGGTTATTGTACCGTTCTTGTGAGGGAAAGGTTGCTGATTTGACCTGACAGGACTGAAATGCCATTGAGAGGCATCTGACCTCCAACTGCTCCCAGGATGAAATGGAAAGAGCTGCTAACCAGTATGGGCAAGGGTGCTCACTACCCCATAGTGGGTGTGTTTCACTGCATTAAAGGGTCAATAGGTGTGCTCTTTTCTTTTCTTTTGGACCTCTGCAGCAAACAAGCTGACTCCTGATGCCAATTTACGTCACTTTACTGTTGATGATGTTATGATTATGGTAATCATGGTGTCTTATCTGAACAGTAGCCAGTAGGTCACATGTTCTGGACATGATCACTGTAATATGCAGAGTGAGTCTGGCTGGCTGAGCAGTTGGTTTGTATAGTAGAGTCAGACTGAGGACAGTCTCTCAGAGCCTTTCACTGTACCATCTGACCTCATCTGACTCTACAGAGACACACAGCTCACAAAGTCCTGCCATCTCATCCCTCATCTCTCTCTTCATCTTTCTCTCCTGTCTTTCCCTCATCCATCTCCTCCCATATCACTGTCAGCTTTCTCCTGGCCTTTTTCTCTCCTCCTCTTTCTCCTATCTCTATAGATTTCCCCTTTCTCCTTCATCTCACTCATTCTCCCTCATTTCTTTTTCACCATCATCGCTCTCTCTTTCCTGATTTCTCCCTCATCTGACTTGTTTTCCCTCATCTCTTTTCCCCCTCTTTCTCCATCATCTCCCCCTCTCTATTTCCCCATTTCTCCCTTATCTCATTCTCCCTCATCTTTCTCTCTCTTTCCTGGTCTGTCTCCGTCATCTTTCTCCCTTTCTTCCTCATTTCCTTCTTTCACCTTCTTTATTCCTCATCTCTCTTTACCCCTCATTTTTCTTTCCCCTTTCTTTCATCCTTTTCCCCTTCTTTGTCCCTCATTTCAATCTTTCCCCTTCATTTCCCTTTCCTCTTAAGCTCTTTTCCTCCTTCATCTCTCTTTCACCCTAATTTCTCTTCACCTCCTTTCACTTTCATCTTCTTTCTCTCTCATTTTTCTCTCTTCTCCTTCTTTCCCCCACATTTTTGTCTTCCCGACTCTCTCATCTGTTTCTCCATTTCTTTGTCTTTCCCCTGTTGCCTTCCTTGTTTCTCTTTCCCTCCCCTCTTTGCTCTCCCCTTTTCTTCCCCCTTTCTGCTCTCCCTCTGCTTGACACCTCTGATCTTGCTCTATTTGTGTCTCTTGCCTCTGATTGCATCTAAAACAGTATAATTGTAAAGTAAAGCACCACAATAACCACTATTAGTACTGTGTTCACTATTAGAGTAGGTGTAAATACACTAGTGTGAAGTGTCTCTTGTTTTGATTTGGACTCAGTCAGCTGCTCCTACTTAACAGTGGCTGATTTGTTGTGTGAATATTTTAGTGTTTCATACACTCAGCAAAGTTGTACGTTTGAGGAGTTGTGTGTCTGTGTGTGTCCTCAGTTTAAACCTTAGCTAAGCAAGTTTTAGCTCCACACCAGATAATTATATGGTTGGTTTACAGTTTGGAGTTCCTCACTGGAATGTTATTTCAGTGCTGCCCCCTGCTGGCAACATCTGAAAGAACACTGCAATAACAAACATTTTACATGAGAGTGGCATCAGTTTAAGATACATACATCTCCTTTTATTCATTAACAGGTTCTCCTGGATGAAGGTCTGCATTCTCAGTTACCATCCATTTAGGTAAGCAGTACTTCACTATATTACGTCAGAAATCAGAGACAAAGAGTGTTTTTATACATATTTTACAAGTAAAAACAGTTCTTTTAAAAGGCCCATATCATGGACAATTTTTCATAGATTTTTAAACAAATGAGTATGCAAATGCTGTCAAAGTGTTTTAAAACCTTATGTCCAAATGTGAACAGTCTAATGAATGGATTCAGCTATTTTAAGTTGCACTCATTGCTGACACAGATGTACAAATGCACACACACAACTTGACAAGCCTGTAGAGTTGTACTGCCAATAGAATAGGACTCTCTGAAGCAGATAAACATGAACATATTGGAACAATGTCTAATGCCAGGTGTGGGCTAGAGGGGTATAAAGCCCCACAGCATTGAGTTGTGGAACTGCTCTCTGGAGTGATGGTACTCAATTCAGTACTTTTGGGATGAGTTGAGGATGAGGTGGGGTGGTGATCATTCAACATCCTGATTTCATCTCTCCAGCATTTAGTAGGAAACCATTTTCTGGAAAGTAGAGACAGTTACTCCAACAAAAGCAAGATAAACTCTGTTTGAATATTAATATTCAAACAGTATCAACATTTTACAACACTGTACATGTAATAAATATCATATGACAGTTTACATTTTTGAATTGAAATTATGAGCACAAACAAACTTTTGGAGATGCACTATATTACATGGTTAGCACTATCCATTCATGGGGTCATTTGCATATATCACTCTTAAAGGAACAGTAAAATTTTCCAGGTTGGAAAATGATCAGACAAAAATTAATTTACTGAAAATATACAAAATGCAAAAAGCTATATGACATGGGCTCTTTAAAATCTCTCTGACTTTTACACAGCATCATAGCTGAACTGTAAACAATGTGAAAAGACTGCTCTAAATAATAGAATGGATGACTGTAATGCTGTAATTCTTTTCCTGAATGCTTACAGCTTTGCATATTTAAAGATAACTTGAACATGTCTGAACTGTAAAGTATGACTGTCTTTAAACCGCTGTGATAATGTTCATTTACTATGGAGATACTGCAGCTATAACTTATTTCATTATACTGTGTGCTTATATATAATATAGACATGACCTAAACTGAGTAGAACTGAATGAAATTGTGCTGAATTGACTCTGTCTGTGCAGGAATAAATGAGGAAATATGTTCTGATGGAGAATTTACTTGACACAGCAATAACACAGTTTATAGGACATCAATGCAAAGAGCAAAACAAACATGAGGCTGTAAAGGTTATAAATAATTTTGCCCATGATAAGGGGCAAAGGTCAAGTCTGTCTGTATGTGTGTGTGTGTGTGTGTGTGTGTGTGTGTGTATGTGTGTGTGTACAGATCTTATTCTTTTTTTAAACCAGTCAGACCAGATACCTGATGCATACAGATGTAGTCCATGTGAGAGGGAGTGTATGTGCTCTGTGTGTGTACATTTATAAACTGGTGGCCTTCTTAATATTTACAGAATGCCCTAGAGTAAAGAAAGGAATCTGATCTGTATCCTATACACACCCACACCCACTGTCCTGCAGCTCTGCTGCTTGTGCTGTAGCACTTCTTTACATGTGTCTTTCAGCAGTGTCAATCAGTATTAAAGCAATAGTTTGGAGAAAAAAAAAAAAAAAGTTTACAGCTTACAGCTCCAGTCAAACATTCAATGTTTTCTTTTTTTCCTACATTGTAAATTAATACTGAAGCCATCCAGACTATGAAGGAACACATAAGGAATCATGTAGTAAACTTAAAAGTGTTAAACAAACCAAAACATGTTTTAGATTTTAGATTCTTTAACCTCCTAGGACCTGGCATGTCCACATATGTGGACATAACATCTTGGGTTGTCTAGACCACAAAACTAAATTTTGCCTGGAGTCCTCTTATGAGGCCATTATACTGCCACCTCAGAAATCATCATGTAAAAAGATAATTGTTTTTACACTAATCAGGTGCCAATCAGCCCAAATAGCAAAGAAAAATTAAAAATGCATGCCGTGCAAGAGTTTGAGTCTAAGGAGGTTAAAGTAGACACACAACTGATGTCTCAAACACATTAAGAGGCAAGAAATGCACGCCATGAACTCTTGACAAGACGCAGCTGTTAACTGAAAGCCATTCCAGGTGACTACCTCATAAAGCTGACTGAGAAAATGCCAAGAAAGCTGTCATCTAAGCAAGAGGTGCCTACTTTGAAGAATGTAAAATATAAACATATTCTGGTTTGTTAAACACTTGTTTGTTTACTTTCATATGTATAAATTTCATATGTAATTTCATATGTAACTCTTCATAGTTTGGATTACGTTAGTATTAATCTACAAAGTAAGCCATTTTTAAATAATGAAAAACCACTTAAGGTCCAGAATGTGTGTCCACACCTTTGACTGGTACTGTATATTCTCAGCCAATACATGATTGGTTTGCTTCTTTAGTTTTGCGCAGGCTAATATGGCTAATAACTAATGGATGTTTATGTTCACCCTGCTAGCATTGCTGAGTTAAGCATGTTGATATTTTAAGTAATCTCAACTTGACTTGCTATAAGGCAAAATGTATAGAGGTGGGTAATATGGCAATATGCTACTATTGTCATGAGAAATACGAGTACACTGTGGACACCATCAGTACTTAAGGTATACTGATCATCTCTTTAACCTCTTGCACTGCAATTTGTATTACATAGTTACATAGAAGTGAGGAATACATAATTGGAATGACGTATGCAAATATTAAATATTGTACTTATGTCATTTTTTAAAACCGTAGTGCAGAGTCCTGGGTGGTACGTAAAATCAGCCATAACATTAACACTCCCTCCTTGTATTACACTCACTGTCCATTTGATCATCTCTACTGGCCATAGAGGTGCACTTTATATTTCTACAATTACAGATTGTAGTTCATCTGTTTCTACTTTCTTCAGTGATCAGGACCCTCACAGAGAAGGTATTATTTGGGTAGTGGATCAACACTGCAGTGACACTGATGTAGTGGTGTGTTAGTGTGTGTGCTGGTAAGAGTGGACCAAACACAGCAGAGCTGATTATGTGTTAAAACACCTCAGTGTTATTGCTGTAGTGAAAATAGTGCACAAACCAGACAACAGTTTCCTGTTTGCACCAGTGAAGGACTAGAGAACCAGTACAAACTGTGCAACAACAGATGAGCTATTGCCCCAGCCTTTACATCTACAAGGTGGACCAACAAGGCAGGTGTGTCTAATAGAGTGGACAGTGAACTAACAGTGTTTAACATCTCCAGCAGCTCTGCTGTGTCTGATACCAGCACAACACGCACTAACACACCACCACCACCACACCAGTGTCACTGTAGTACTGAGAATGATACCAACTCCCAAATATTACCTGCACTGTGGTCCTGACCATGGAAGAACAGAGCGAAAGGACTACAGTCTGTAACTGTAGAACTTCAGAGTGCACCTACGTCTATGGTCAGTGAAGCTGATAGACAATAAATGTAGACATAATGGCTGATTGGTGTATTTTCTCCATATTTTTTGAGAAACTATTGCTTTAATGTATTCAGGGATGGTCCACAGGATCCACTGCTCTGTCCAGGCAAAGGCTGAGCTTCACTTTGTATTGACAAACTGAAGTTCTATTCAGTCAAGTGTACAGAGGATAACTTTGTGTATATATGTCTGTCTCTTTTTGGCTCCAGTATATGAGTGTATGCGTGTGCTACTGCGTGAGAGCACTGATCAGGTCATCGAGTGGTGCTGTCTCTGAGGGCTCCAGCAGTCTGAAGGTGTGACTGAACGTGATGAAGTGTGTGAAGAGTGTGTTGAGATGTGGATGTATGTCCAGGTCGATGGCGTCTCGGTAGTGAGCTTTGTACAGGTGAGCGAGGGTCCGGAAAAGCAGCAGAAACACCTTCTGAACCAAAAACATGAATCCAGGAGGAAACTGCATATCTGCAAAGATGTATAAAATAAGTTCAGATTAACTGCCCAAACAAAAAACATACACTGTATGTCCAAAAGCATCCAGTGTTGAAAGCCCTGGAGCAGCCACAAATTAACGTAAGGTCACTATGCTCAATACCAGGCATCGGCCAAGAGGACTACAGAGCCAGCAATTCTTTGCCAACTTGAATTAAGTCATTTTAATAGCCAGATTTGTTAGACTGAATGGATATTTTTCATAGTACATGTTCTATGGTTGCATCATTTTCAATGTCAGAATGCATACTACACTGACAAAATTGTTCTTGTGTCAGCACTTTAAGTCTAACCAACCAAGGTGAGTCTCTACACTGTAAAAACTTGTTTTAAAAGTGTCCAGGCTGTCTTAACCCTGTAAAGCCTGAACCATCAAATTACTGATTTGTTTGATTTATTATTTCTTTGCAGCTGGTGTGTTGAACTGACCTTCTGACCAATTACAAAAACAATACATAATACAATGCATATATGGCCTGTATTTTGTATCATATTAAACAAACAAAACGTATAGAACAAGCTTGTTTACTTAAGTTTTTACTTAAATCTCCACATCCCCTTTCATGCATGCAGTGCACTCATAATCCACCATCAGATTTGATGGCTTTTAATATTTATTTAATTCATTAAGATTATTACATATTATGTATATAGTAATATGAGTATATAGTAACAGAGTAACACCATTTATATAGTATGATAATTAAATGATCAATTATCTTAATATGATATCTCAACTATGTATCAAATATGATACACTTGGCTTTATAGGATTAATGTTTTGTTTCAAACAATAAGTCAACAGAATTAAAGCTTCTTGTAAAGATATTAGAGGTTCAATTACTTCAAACGTTTAAGGCAACAGCTATTTCTTATAGTGTAGTTTGTGAATATGAGAATGTACTCAGCAGTGTTTTACCTGCCCTGGTAGGAAACACATTCTCATCTGTGAGGAGTTCCTGGATGTAAGACATGGCATAGTCTGTGTAAAGCGGAGCTGAACACTTTAGTCTCCTCCCATGGTCATCTGTCCATTCATAAACTCTGCACAACACAGAGTGTAGGGTTAATGAAACAACATAGAGGATTTGCTTCTGATTACCACTCAAATGTCCTGTGATTTCTGAGCTAATACTGTAAATATCACCTGTAGTGGGAGAACTGTGTGTGTTTGCTTTCATATATTTTCAAGGTCCAAACGTAAGGAACAGAATAAGCTGCACGTTTTTCACAGTTTTCTTCTGTCCAATTTAGTCTCTGCTGATTCCTACCCACAAGCTCTTACTCATCATAGTAATAAGAAGGGTGGAGGTTAGCACATGCTTCCTCTGACACGCTTGATGCCTGGCACACATCTCTTATTTTAGCTAATATACACCCACTCTGAATAGCATTGCACTGACTGAGGGAGATGGAGGTCCAGCTAACCCTGATAGAAAGAACAAGGCCAATTCTACCCTCTTGGACTCCTAGTCACAGGTGACTGTGGCATCACCAAGGACTGAAATGATGATCTCCCAATGATAATGCCAAAACTTAGTTGATGACATGACTATTTTTAAAGCTGAGAGGAAAAATTAGTTTATTTTTGGTTACTGAGGTTAAGATTTGTGTGTGTGTGTGTGTGTGTGTGTGTGTGTGTGTGTGTATTTACTTGTTTCCTGGACCACTGGCTGCTGGGCATGTTGTTGAAGTACAGAATTCTGATAAAGCACTGGAGAGAAGAGTGATGTTCTGAAAGAAGGAGATGGCTGAAAAAAAGCAAGACAGAGTTACATACACAAGAGACATACACAAATCTTAACAAATAAATCCGCCACTGTGACCGTAAACACATTTTTAATTTTTGGATTATCGTCTGTCCTAAGTGAATTAATTGTATTTTTTCTCCTATCATTTCTGCCAACAACCCATAATAATTTCCTAATTTTACACTACTAATGATGTTTCTGTGAGTTTATTTGCAGCTATGACTGAAACACACCTCTTATAACTTCATTGTGAATGCATGGGGCTAAATTGGTGTACAATGGGGAATATATGTAAATGTGTTTTTGCGACATCAGAAAATAATGATCATTCAAATGAGATGTTAAATGGTTAGTTTGGAAACATTAATCATATTAAAATGCTATTTTTCATTATATTGACCTTTTTTATAGATACATAAGTCATAAGATCTTGTATTTATTTGGAGTTTTTGTATTTTCTAGGCAAATATTTGTATTCACTTTATACAAAGTACTAACTTAACTTTTACAGTGTGCACTTAAATATTATACATTACACATTAAAAGATATCTGTTTATAAGATTTATATCACAGTAGCTTGCTCTCATTGAAAAAGTACATTTTAACTGTATTAGACCTTCAGTCTTGATGTATTCAGCTTTGTTCCTGTTTATGGTAATAATCTACAGCTGTTCATTCTTCTGAACACATGAAATTCCTTTTTTACAGCTTCCTATTTATTATCTGAAACATATGATACATATGTTGCACAGAACTAGACTGGTTGTATGCAGTAAAATTTCCAAGCAATTTGCTTGTACATGAAGCCAAATGGTTGTTGAATTGCATCATGTAAAGTATTCTTAACAGTTAAATTGCATGACAATTAATATGTGTTCTGTGTGTGTGTGTGTGTGTGTGCACTCACTGTTAAAAGCCATCCACTCTTGCCTGTCCAGGTTGTGAGGCAGAGCTGTGAGTGTGAACAAGTCAATGTCAGCAATGCGGTCCCTCAGGAAGGTCTCCTGCAGGTAGGGCTTCTCCTCCAGTGATGGAGCACCATGTAAATTATTGTTTTTCCTGTTGTGTATACAAACACACACTTATGAGAAATGTTCAGAAAGAGATCAGTGCACATCACGTCCAACTGAGTTTCTATACAGAACAAAATAGTGGGGATGTGTTTACAAAAAAGGATGTCTGTAGACCACTGTACAAGAACGTGATAGGAGTCAGCTGGATGTATTGATATGACATGTACTTGGACCCATATTTTACATTATATATACAGTGTACAGTATATGTTGTATCTACACTTTATTTTATCATTCTTCAATTACAAACTGTAGTCCAAATGTGTGCATGTAGACTGCATATCACTTTATGATCCATATATGGATACCGCTGTAAACATTGTCAAAAATCTGCTTGTTAGGCACTGTGAGTGTGGTCAAATATATATTTTGATATAGTATAAGAATAGAACATGGAGATACGTCATGAATAAGAGGACAATAAACTGACGTCAAGGCTGTCTGTGCAGTGTCATTGGAAGCTAACTGGTGAGGTAAGCTGTTAAGTAATTGGATCGTTCTGTGAGTCATAGCTGTACAATTGGGTCAGTATCTATTTGAGGGGCCCAATAAAGACTAGGGCCCCGTATGCCATGGGCTCCAGTTTGCCCTCCACCTCCCACCCAATAGTTGCACAAAGTGATGGAGATTAATTTACACTGTGTGCACAGGGAGTTGCTCCTGTAAGCACTGTACAAACGGCTCAGCCTGAAAAGACAGCAGCTCTCCAATGCAAACAAGGCTCATTTTACTGCATGCAAACAGACTCTGCAGACAAACAGACACCACAACTTTAATGCACGTGTTTACATTCAGAGTAAAAGTCCCGATAACATCAGACCTGACCTCCATGTCAAACCTTGAAATGACCAATCATTTATGGGAAAGGACTGTGTGTGAACATGAGGTTGTGTGCGCGTATATGGACAGCCTTGTCCTAACTGATAAATACGTCATGATGTGTGTGAGTGAGTGAGTGAGAGAGAGAATGAGCATACAAAGACAAGTGTTTGTCCTGCAAGCTATTACGCATTATAGGAAAATTAGCTAAAAACAAAAATATTCACTACTGCTCAAAAGTTTGGGGTCACTCATTCAATAAAACATCTTCCATAACATCTCATTTTTTATTTCTGAAGAAAATTCTTCATATTTCTATCTGTTTGGACACTCCTTATACTCAGTCTACTATGGTAGAAGGTAAGGTATGACTTTTTATCTCAGTTTGTTCTCCCACAAGTTGTTGACAGTGAGCTTAGAGGCATTAGTACTGCTTTTTCCCCTGTTGCAGAAAGTTTAACATTTCATGCAAGGTATCATGGAACATAGAAATATCATAGATATGGTTTGAACTAGTGTTAGTGCTGTCATGTTGAACAGAGACAAATATCTCATTCTAGTGATTTAATAGTATTTATTAAGCTTGTTTATGTACTAATCTCACATATTCTAGTGTATAGAGTTTAATAAGGTTGTTTATGGACTACTAGCTCCTATTCTATTGATTATTAAGGTTGTTTATGGAATAATCTCACATATTCTAGTGTATAGCAGGGGCGGTACTAGGACTCGGCTATGGGGCTATAGCCCCGGGTCTTATATCCAAACCAGAACCGATCGACCAACAACCCTTCCGCCCCTTCTTCAAAGTAGGCACCTCTGGCTTAAGATAACAGCTTTCTTGGCATTTTCTCAGTCAGCTTTATGAGGTAGTCACCTGGAATGGCTTTCAGTTAACAGCTGTGTCTTGTTAAGAGCTAATGACTTGCATTTCTTGCCCTCTTAATGTGTTTGAGACATCAGTTGTGTGTCTACTTTGAAGAATCTAAAATCTAAAACATGTTTTGGTTTGTTTAACACTTTTAAGTTTACTACATGATTCCTTATGTGTTCCCTCATAGTCTGGATAACTTCAGTGTTAATTTACAATGTATGAAAAACATTGGATGAGAAAATGTTTCCAAACTTTTGGCTGGTACTCTATCTATTCACAATCCCTTAAACAAGTTCTTTCATACACATTATTAGTTTAACAGTAGTTAACTAAATTTTGTGGTAATTACTGAATCAGTTTTTAGATTAATAACTGAATAATACATCATTGAGAGGTAGCCCATAGTATTGTTATTAGATGTAAATAACATATACAGTATGTATAGCCATAAGGAACTGTTATACAGTATACGTGCTACCCCTCACAAAATTTAATTCAGTACTGCTGCATCTCACAGAATAGGGTTTGAGTCCCTGCCTGGGTGATTATGCTTTACCTGATTTTGGACTCGCAATTGTAAAACAAGCCTAATATCCCAGTTTTAATCATTACACTAGTGCATCTCAACAATTACAATATTGTGAAAAAGTATTTTTTTTGTTCATAACTTCAAAATGGTAAACTGTTATATATTTTACATTGATTACCTGTAAAGTGACATTTCAAGTCTTTTTTTTTTTTTGGTTTAATGTTGATCAGGCGCAACCCTGACCTGGATTACATGGTGAAGATAGTTGGATTTTAATTTACCATTCAAACAGTATTAACATTAAATAAAAAGGCTTAAAATATGACTTTTTATGTGTAATGAATGTAAAATATTCATTTTTGGAAATGCACTAGTGAACAATTTTGTTCTATAGAGTCTGTATTTGGACATGACTTTATCCACGGTGCTCTGTATTCATCTCCCAAATCTGTCATTCATTCATTCATTCATTATCACACCCGCTTAATCCTTATTAGGGTCGCGGTTAGTCCCCCACCCCCTCACTGGGCGCAGGGCAGGGCATTACACTATTCAACTAAGCCCAGGACAGGGCGCCAGTCCATCGCTGGGTGACACACACAGACACAGACACACCTACGGACAATTTTTAGAGTACCCAATTCACCTGACCTCCATGTTTTTGGACTGTGGGAGGAAACCGGAGACCCCGGAGGAAACCCACGCAGACACGGGGAGAACATGGAAACTCCGCTCAGATGAGGAATCGAACCCAAGACCCCAGCGCTGAGAGGCGAACGTGCTAACCACTAAGCCACCGTGCCCCCCCAAATCTGTCATATGTAAATATATTAATAGATTACATTTTATTCATGTTCTTTTAAAATTTATTCTAACTTTTCTGCCTAATAAATGCAAGTATATGTGCATGTTTATTTCCTGCTAGAGTTTCTCCATCAATCAAGATCCATCAATCCATCCATCCTACAGAATACATATGCACTGCTTAATGTATTTGTATTCATTTTATTTTCAGCTACACTTCAGTAATTAAAAAAAAATTCCCCAGTTATAGTTTTAAAATATTATCTTAGAATGAAATTTCTCCTGAATATACAATAGTTAAATAGTTATACTTTATAAACTACCTTTTATTCTTAACCTTTCTTTTTCATTTTTCAGTACAAACAACCATAATGGATGTGGTGCAATTAGGGCTGATTTGTTCAGAAATAGCTGTGTGCAGACTGCTGAAAAAGTACAACCTCTGGATTGAGAGGGCAAACATGAGGAAACAAGTACAGTGTTGAAAAAGAATGCTCACCCCTTCCCCCTTATATACTGTATGTAGTAGATTTAATCTGCTGGGGTTTTTTTAGAGAGAGAGCTTGGTTCAGTGAGTATGTGAGAAAAGTGATAACAGCAGCATGTTGAAGTAGTTTGAGGTAAATGTGTTGCTGTGAAGTTGAATGACTGAATGTTAGCATTACCAGCTGTTACTATTGACCCGTACAGTTATCTGCTAAAGTTTTATTCAAGACATCTCTACTGAAGACTAGGCTGGTTTAGCAGATGTAAACAGTTCATTCAGGTGCTTATATGTTATTGACAGGGACAGGGTGCACTGAACTACTCTGATTCAAATGATTTTCAATGACTTATTTAGTTCTTCACGTTTTCTTTACTCTTGCTCTTCCTGCCATAGACATGGTGTGTAAATACGCAGTGATATGTTTATCCATAAACAGGTGCTGTTAGAGTTTTCTCTGAAAGACTGTTTCCATTAAAAAGGGATCTAGTTTAGCTTCTGTTGGTTTGTATAGAATAGTATAGATCTGAGGGGTATTGGGGCAGCCATGGCATGATGGTTAGGGATCTGGTCTTGTGACCGGAAGGTTGTGGGATCGATCTCCACACAGGTCATGGCTGAAGTCCCCTTGAGCAAGGCACCTAACCTCCAACGGCTCCCTGGGTGTTGTGGATTGGGCTGCCCACCGCTTCAGGCACATGTTCTCACAGCCTAGTGTGTTCACTAGTATGTGATTCACTGCACGGATGGGTTAAATGCGGAGGTCAAATTCCATTGTGTGCAATCACACTGGCAAAAAAGTTTAATCTAAACAATATTCTATTTCACAAAGCAGGATAACTCTTAGCCAGTTAATTTAAGCCCAAAATCAATAGAGCAGCACGTCATTCCTATTGGACAATTGTCAGTTTTGGCCTAAAGTGGTCCAGCAAACTTTGAAACTTCGCTTAGATGCTTAAAGATTATCAACACATACTCCACATATGCTCTGTTCCACTTTCTATATCCCAACCTCCCTTCCTCTCTCTCTAAAGGTATGTTGACCCTTATCTTTTCAACAGCCATCTGTCTGCCATGTGCATTCCTTCTGCCATATTTTGTGCTGGTGTGTGTATGCAAAAGAAAGACAGAGCGAGAGAGAAAGAGAGATAGAAGGGTTCATACTCACACTTTAAGTATGCTGATGTCGCTGTAGTTTGCAGTCACAGTGGTTGAGGCCTCATCCCCTGAGCCATTATAACTCTGACATCCCCCCATAGCCACAGAAGCTTATCCATGAGAGGACTGCTCTCTCTCTCTCTCAAAGATTGTCATTCAGGCCCAAGCTCTCTCGCCCAAAGTACAAAAACAGCCTCTCACATATTCATATTCACTCACATACATACTCTCATGCTTTGAAAGGTCTATAAACACACACAGAAGACAGTCCCACACTCCACATCAAGTCCAGTTTCAGTGTCTAATCTCAACTAAATCTAGTATGAAAGCTCTACGTGGCTCATATATCCTGTCTGGTGTGCAGTGTCGTGGTTTCTGCCTGCTTTCCCTCTCTACCTCAGGCTGTGTCCTCTCTCTCGCTCTCTAACAAAGCAGACAGACAGGTTCCACCAGCACTGAGGAAATATTTACACACACACTCACAGTGAAGCCCACCCCCAACCCAATACTTGCCTCTTCCTATTCAGATGCTCCTCCCTGCTGGTGTGTGCCTTCTCTCCTCTAGGAGCACTGTTGTCATCCATGTCCATCCTTTCTCCTCTACACATGAACAGGGTAAATTCTGGGATTTTCAGAATGCTTTATTTGTCTTAAATTGTCTGGACCCACCAGCGGGACCAGGATGTATTCTTTCTATTCAGATATTTATTAGTTTCTTATTTTTTAAGATCCACACAAAAGTCAGGTGATGTATTTGAGCTGCTAATTCAAGACTTTATGTCAAATAAAATCACTTTTTGGAATAAGCGTTAAAACAATCTTTTAAATGTTTTAAAAATCAAGTCCCAAATACAGAGAATTGAGCACTGAGATTCTGTCCTGAAATAAATGACTAAAAACATCAAAGCTACTACATTTTTGCATTCATCAATAAATTGTAAGCATCAACAATTTGCATTTTTTCATGAAGTTGCTGTATTAAAAACTCGAAGGGCATGCAGATTCAGATGGAAAATCTGAAATAAGGTAAGAGGTTAAAGTATCTTTTTTTTTTTTTACAGTGCACCTTACTGCATATGTACAAAGTTATATCCAAATGTGAATATTGTGAAAAAGTTTGTGTTCGTATTTGAATTCAAAAAGGTAAACTGTTATTTTATATTCATTACACATTAAGTGACATTTCAAGCCTTTTTTGTTTTAAATGTTCATCAGTATTCAGAAATCCATAAATCAAATAAAATTTTCATTTAGAGTTTGAATAAATTACTATTCAAATAGAATCGACATTAAAACAAAAAAAGGCTTGAAAAGTGTTACTTAACCTTTTGTTGTGAAAAAGTACATTTAACATTTTTGGAGAAGCACTAATTTAAAAAAAAATCACTTTTGGAACACTTTTGGAACAATTGTTTTCATGATCTGTATTGTACGGTACATGTCATCGGGGTCAGAACAAAGCCTCATATCTTCAAAATGGTAAAAAACATTCTTAATTTTAGTGTGTTAACTATGCAAGACGTTATCATTTAAGTAATTTTAAAGAATGTTTATCGGTTCATTCATTAAAATGGTGACAATGTCAAGTATAAGAATGTGCTCCGATTGTGAGTTTATGTTCTTTGTTTTGTTTTGTGAACCAGCTTGTAAAGATAAATGTGGTCAATCAAAAAGACACATATACAGATATATCTTACAGTATCATTATCTTTGTTATTTAGAACTACATTACTAAAACCTTTACTAAAAACAAAAAATTAAAGAAAATAAACTATTAGCAAAAAGGAAAGTTATTCCAGCAGTAATAATTGCTGTTATGTTTTGCAGGCAGTAAACTGGATTAAAAATGTGAAAGTGCCTCACAATAATAATGATACTTTGGTAACACTTTCTATGAAGCCTTTATCTATAAGCCATTATAAATAACTGTTTGTAACTTTTTAATAATGCTTTGTAAGCATACTTATAAACTTTAAAAATGCATTATAAAGCTCTAATTATAAAACTCAGGGTTTGATGACTTATAAATATGTTTATAAAATTAATGTTATAATTCACTATAATGCAACAAATAATTTGTGCAGTTATAAAGGTCTTATTACAATTATTAAAACATGAACATTCATATCACTTTACTTGAAGCACTCTGCTTTTATTAGAGTTTATAAATATGCTTACAAAGCTTTATTACCAAGCTATTAAGAGTTATAACCACATTTATAATGGCTTATAAACACAGACTTGTTTTATGTGTTTGTTATAAACACATAAAAAAGTGCTCCTTATTTTAATTCTTCACAAAGTATGATTTTACTTATAAATAGCCGTGCTGCTACATCTTTGATGGTTTCTTAAGGGATCTTAAATCATTAGGGGATGAGGGCATTAATAAGGGTCTCAAGCTCTTCACTTAACTAAGAGAAAACAGTTTTACGAAAGTGACTATGACGTTACTGCTGGAGTATTTCCATAACATTTTCTCAATAATAAATCTAACAAATTTTTGTTAACTAGAGAACCAACTTCTGTACATTTTAACTCCATTCATTTACTGAATATCATATTGGAGAAATCCAGTAAATACAGCCTGTACAAAAGTTATAGCATAACTATAGTTTGTTAAACTGAAACTAAAAACTAATTGTGCTTTATATTAAATGTTCATTTTATATTAAAATGTCAGTTAAATGTAGTCTCCCAACTTTGTCATTCAGTCTTGGAAGTTTTTTATGTAACCGGGCAGCTTTTAAGGAATATTTATGTCCCATTTTATCAGAATCCAATGTAACTGGACTCAAAATTTGACACCAAGTCAAGTCTATTCATGGGTGTAACCAAAGTATACACATGGAAGGGGGTCTAAATGTAAACACTCCAAAAGTATTTATGTTTATATAAGAGATTTTGCACATTTAAGAAATTGTGAATTGAAAAGTTGTGGTTTTTATTCAACTCAAAAAGGTAAAGTGTCAAAACAGAGTTTGATGATGTGTTTGAATCCTAAAGGCAGAATGAGTAGCATTAGTTGGTTGTTTAAAACATACCAGTCAAAGTTGGCACAGAGAGAGAGAGGAGTTGTGGTTAGGAGAGCTAGAGAGTGATTGAACAGAGGGAGTGTTGGGGAATCCAAAGCAGTGAATCAGAGAAATTAAACTATTTTCTGACTGATTTATGGTTGTTAAACAGCAGTAACACCTACACACAAAGTGTGAGCATGTGTAGCTCAGCCTCACCCTTAGTCAAACAACCACAAGAAAAACAAATACAAAAACATTATTTTTTCTTCCCCCCAGTAGATTTGCTGACAAAAATGTTAAATATTTCTTCCTTTCATGAACTATGTTAAATGCACACCAACATCACGTCAATGTCACTGCAGTGTTGAGAATGATCCACCACCAAAATAATACCTGATCTTCAGGGTCCTGACCAATGAAGAACAGGGTTAAAAGGAGGTTAATATATACAGAGAAACAGACGGACTTCAGTCTGTAATTGTAGAACTACAACATGCACCTATATGGTCAGTGGAGCTGATAAAATGCAGTGAATGTAGATACAAGGAATTTTAAGGAATATTAAATGTTATGGCTGATGCTTGTTCTCAAAGAAAGAGTCAATATCGACACATCTGAAATGTTTATTGGTTTGATATTTGAAAGTGAAGCATAGAGTTAGGAAAAAAAAAAAAACAGGTACAGTATTGCATTTTACAAAAAAAGAAGAAAAAAAAAAAAAAAAAAAAAAAAAC